>CM053029.1:534286362-534318013 GCA_028564925.1 Lithobates sylvaticus
TAGATGGCAGGAACTGCAGGTGATGGCACAGCAGGCTCGGGGTCGGATGACCGAAGAGAGAGGTAGTCTCTGGAGCAGCAGCAGCGGAGGCAGATCCTGTGCGGGAGAGAGGCACACTCGGACGGCAGAGGTAGTCAGACAGGCCGGGTCACAGGGAAGGCAGATAGGCATAGACGGCAGGCAGACGGATGGTCAAGTGACAGGCAGAGGTTCGGCAACAGGTAGTAAGTCCTTTAGCAGAGTCAGGCAAGCCGGGGTCAAGGAGCAGAGAGGTCAGCGGGGTCAGACAGGCCGGGTCGGGTTCCAAGGATCACAGACAGGTACAGGCAGGTTTACACAGGAGACTCAGGTCAGAGCTGCAGACAAACAGCACCGCAGGGCTGCAGCTCTGATCCTTAAATAGGGGCACTGGCGCCAAACAGCGCTAAACGCGCACGTGCACGCGCACGGGCGCGCGCCCCCGCTATTAGCGCACGGGAGCGCGCCCGCGGGCCGGTCGCGCGCGTGCACGCGCCCGCGGCGCGCGCCAACGCCCGCGCTGATGCCTGGAGGGCACGGGGGTGACCGTTTGCCTACGTAGAGGCAATCTGGGCCGCACAGAGCGGCCAGGACCCTGACAGACGTTCAGGAACGTCCATTCAGAAGTAGACGGCTCCCACCCGGCCGTATATGTACAGTCCGGGTGGGAAGTTGTTAAGGACCAAAAAAAAATGGTTTGCAGAAACAAGAAATACCCAGGGACACAGAATTTCCAAAGCAGGGCACTTGTTTGTAGAGCTAAACAGCCAGCTAGAAAAAGACTTAATTTGTACATGCTGGTAAAATAAACCAACATCCAAAAGCAGAGGCTTCATACTGGAAAAAAAAGAAATCATCTGTATTTATTATTGGTATTTATATAGTGCTGACAATTTACGCATCACTTTACATACTGCCCATTCACATCAGTCCCTGCCCCCAAGTCTAAGGTTCCTACCTCACATGCACACATACAGTTAGTAGCATCAATTTAGACAGGTCAATAAACCTACTAGCATGTTTTTGGATTAAGGGAGGAAACTAACTCAAGCACACTGCAAACTCCATACAGATAGTGTCCTGTTTGGGGTACAAACCAAGGACCCAAGTGCTGCAAGACATACTGTGTTACCCACTAAGCAACCATGCTGCATTAAATGGACAGTAATGCATGGCATATTTGACACATTGTGCCATGAAAATTCTCTATGCCTTTGTGAATTGTTTAGATACTCTGAGCTAAAAGGATACTGTGAGGAATTCAATATAACATGCACCACTTTTTTGGCAGTATGGCTTTTAAATAAGCCCCTACCACCGGAGTACCTACATCTATTCGATGCATAGCAGGGCGGCCTGCATACTGACCCTACTTTCCATTCCACTCAGGCTTCATGCCTGTGCAGGTTGATTTTATCTAAAGACACACAGATTGACTGTGTCAGGGGAGAGAAAGCACATGTGAGGGGGTTGAACCAGAGAAAGAGCGTGCTCCTCTGATAGTGAAAGTGAGCAGTAACAGCTAGGAGTCACTTAGCAACTTCCTTAGCAATGTTCTGAGAGTTTTCCAGTCAAGCTTCATGAGTTACGTAAAAGGCCTACACATATCAAGGGCATTATTCAAATTTGGTCAAAGCTGCACAGTTTGTTTTTGTCTACAGATTCCACTTATCTGTATAGGCATTTTTTATGGTAAAGGTGAACTAACCCTTTAGAGCCAGTTCACACAGGGGCGATCTGGGATCCGACTTCAAGTCGCCCCAAGTCGCGCGGTTGAGAAAATCAATGGAAGTGAATGGAGCCGTCTTAATGTACACTACTGAAGTCGCTCCGACTTCAGAAAAGGTTCCTATACAACTTCAATCCGACTTCTAGGTGACTTGTACCCAATGATTTCAATGGAAGTTGCCTCCAAGTCGGATCCCCTGTCTTAACTGAAGCAACTTTCCAGGAAGTAAAAATTGTTTTCTAGGCAAACCCCTCCCTCCTACAGAGCTGATTATTATGTGATTGGCCACTGTCAAAGTCCCCTGTCCTGGAGGCAACTTCAAGTTGCCTTGTAAGTTGCCTCAAGTTGCGCTGTGATTCATACTCAAGTCGTGTCCAAGTTGCCTCCCAAAGTCGCGCTGGAAGTCGTGTTGCCTCTGTGTGAACCGGCTCTTAGGCCTTCATGTTTACATTGGAAATAAAGCTGGTAAGATAAGGACATATGGACTGCATGTTGTACACCTCAAATCTGGGACTTGAAGTCATGGTCTTTATTGGTGTATTGCACTGGCAGAATACAAATCCAGCACCCTATTTCTGCAAGGCAGGGTGAGAGCAATTGTACTTATTTTTACAGCAAATTAAAAAACCTTTGAAAATGTTTTTACCTGCATAGATTTTTGAGCTAGGAAGCATAGTAAAGATACCATAGGGGGTAATTTAAAACATTAAGGTGAAACTCCAGGATAACAGCTATACACACTGAAGAAATACATGTATTTTGACTTTGCCAGGAACAAAATATTTATTGTATATACCAGCCTGTTCATTGGTCAGTTCAATCGCATTATGACTATCCAATTAGAATCAGAAAGCATAGCTCCCAACTGTCCCCATGCTTGAGCAACCTGCGTGCCCCCTGCAGGGGGCACGCGGCGCGCTCTGTGATCAGCTAGTCTATGAGACTTGCCTGATCACAGATCGGAGTAAGGGGTCGATTCCGACGCCTTACCACATGATCAGCTGTCAGCCAATGACAGCTGATCATGTGATGCAAACAGAACCGGTAATCGGAGGGAAAAAAAAGCTGATCAGTGGTGGCTGCGAGAGAGACATCAGTCCCGATCTTGGAGGTGCCACCAGCGTCACCTACCAGTGCCCACCAGCGCCACCTACCAGTGCCTGCAATACCACCCATCAGTGCCCACAGTGTCACCTATCAGGGCCCACAGTGTCACCTATCAGTGCCCACAGTGCCGCCTGTAAATCACCAATCAGTGCATCATTACCAGTGCTGCCTATCAATATCACCTACCAGTGCCCATCAGTGCCACCTACCAGTGCCCATCAGTGCCACCTATCAGTGCCCATCAGTGACATTCATCAGTGCCACTCATCAGTGCCACCCATCAGGGACCATCAGTGCTGTTTTATCAGTGCCCATTAGTGTCGTCTTATCTGTGCCTATCAGTGTCGCCTTATCTGTGCCCATCAGTGCAGCCCATCATGAAACTTTTATTTTTTCAAAAATGTCTGTCTTTTGTTTGTTTGTTTAGCAAACAATAAAAACCCAAATGGTGATTAAATACCACCAAAAGAAAGCTCCATTTGTGTGTAAAAAATGATAAAAATGTAATTTGAGTACAGTGTAGCATGACCGCGCAATTGTCATTCAAAGTGTGACAGCGCTGAAAACTGAAAATTGGTCTGGGCAGGAGGGGGTTTTAAGTGCCCAGTAAGCAAGAGGTTAAGTAAAGTGGTTGTAAAGGCTGTAGTTGTTTACCTTCATGTATTCTATGCATTAACGTAAAAAATATTTGGTGTGCTGCTCGATCCAGCGATATGCACAAGAGCTTCGGCTGTCCCAGGTCTCTCTCTCCTCATTGGCTGAAACAGCATTGGGAGCCATTGGCTCCCACTGCTGTCAATCACAGCCAGTGAGCCAATGAGGAGAGAGCGTGGGATGGTGGCGAGTCGTGGCTCTGTGTCTTATTGACTGCACGCACCAGTGCCCTCATAGCAAGCAGCTTGCTATTTAGGGGCACTGGTCAAGGGGGAGGAGCCAGGAGTAAGGGGGCGAAGAAGGGGGAGAAGAAGAGGATCAGGGCTGCTCTTTGCAAAACCATTGCACAGAGTAGAAAAGTATAACATGTTTTCTATTTAAAAAAAAAATGTGAACCTTTATTATCACTTTAATACTGTGTATATTGCTGTCTGCCTGAAGTTCCGTTTCAAGCAAAATAATTTTCCTTCAGGTTACGTGATCATTTTAATACATTTCAAAACGTTAATTCTCCCGCTCTAAAAGACTTTGGTCTGGCCGCACCTAGAGTATGCTGTCCAGTTCTGGGCACCAGTCCTCAGGAAGGATGTACTGGAAATGGAGCGAGTACAAAGAAGTGCAACAAAGCTAATAAATGGTCTGGAGGATATTAGGTATGAGGAAAGGTTGCGAGCACTGAACTTATTCTCTCTGGAGAAGAGACGCTTGAGAGGGGATATGATTTAAATATACAAATACCGTACTGGTGACCCACAATAGGGATAAAACTTTAACAAGACTCGTGGGAGTTTAACAAGACTCGTGACCACTCATTAAAATTAGAAGAAAAGAGGTTTAACCCTAAACTACATAGATGATTCTTTACTGTAAGAGCGGCAAGGATGTGGAATTCCCTTCCACAGACGGTGGTCTCAGTGGGGGGCATCAATAGTTTCAAGAAACTATTAGATAAGCACCTGAACGACCGCAACATACAGGGATATACAATTTAATACTGACATATAATCACACATATAGGTTGGACTTGATGGACTTTTTTCAGCCTCACCTACTATGTACTGTAACTATGTAACTATGTATATTTTAATGTCTATGGGTAGAATGGCCAAAATGGGCAGAAAGGCCTGGATCTAAGGCAGTACCCTAGTTACAGTGCCTTGCGAAAGAAAGGCCTGGATCTAGTAGGGATGGGCCCGGTGCTCGATGCGAACCCATGTTCGCATCGAGCACCGGGCGTTCGCTCGATCGGCGAGCCCAGAACTATTTGGGCCGTTCGCATCACATTCGTGTGATGCGAGCGGCCCCGCAATGCATTGCGGCCGGCGCGGCCGGCGCAGTGCATTGCTGGCTGATGATTGGCCAAGCATGCACTGTGACCCCGCATGCTTGGCCAATCACAGCGCCGGAAACTCGAAGAGCCATAATTGGCTACAGGCAGGACGCCTGTAGCCAATTACAGCTCAGGGGCTTTAGTACACGCCCCCTCTTATAAAAGGCCGCCACGCCGTCTGCGCCGGTCACATGCTGTTCCGGCGTAGATAGAGCAGGATCGTTCTGTGTCACTCTGCTGGATTTAGTTAGTTAGAGAGATTTACTTAGAGAGATTGAGTTAGATAGATTCATTTAGAAAGATTGATTTAGAAAGAGGGGCTTGTAGTGTGTTCGTGGCAGGCAGGCACTGGCAGCAAACAGAGCTCCTGTATTTTGTTCCCTGAAGCACCTATAGGACTTGTAGTGTGTTCGTGGCAGGCAGGCAGAGCTCCTATATTTTGTTCCCAGAAGCACCTATAGGACTTGTAGTGTGTTCGTGGCAGGCAGGCAGGCAGAGCTCCTATATTGTGTTCCCAGAAGCACCTATAGGACTTGAAGTGTGTTCGTGGCAGGCAGGCAGAGATCATATATTTTGTTCCCAGAAGCACCTATAGGACTTGTAAGTGTGTTAGTCCCATCACACAGAGCTCTATATTTTCTTCCCAGAAGCACCTATAGGACTTGAAGTGTGTTAGTCCCATCACACAGAGATCCTATATATTTTGTTCCCAGAAGCACCTATAGGACTTGAAGTGTGTTAGTCCCATCACACAGACCTATATTTTGTTTCCCAGAAGCACCTATAGGACTTGAAGTGTGTTAGTCCCATCACACAGAGATCATATATTTTGTTCCCAGAAGCACCTATAGGACTTGAAGTGTGTTAGTCCCATCACACAGACCTATATTTTCTTCCCAGAAGCACCTATAGGACTTGAAGTGTGTTAGTCCCATCACAAAGAGATCATATATTTTGTTCCCAGAAGCACCTATAGGACTTGAAGTGTGTTAGTCCCATCACACAGATCATATATTTTGTTCCCAGAAGCACCTATAGGACTTGAAGTGTGTTAGTCCCATCACACAGACCTATATTTTCTTCCCAGAAGCACCTATAGGACTTGAAGTGTGTTAGTCCCATCACACAGAGATCATATATTTTGTTCCCAGAAGCACCTATAGGACTTGAAGTGTGTTAGTCCCATCACACAGACCTATATTTTCTTCCCAGAAGCACCTATAGGACTTGAAGTGTGTTAGTCCCATCACACAGAGATCATATATTTTGTTCCCAGAAGCACCTATAGGACTTGAAGTGTGTTAGTCCCATCACACAGACCTATATTTTCTTCCCAGAAGCACCCATAGGACTTGAAGTGTGTTAGTCCCATCACACAGAGATCATATATTTTGTTCCCAGAAGCACCTATAGGACTTGAAGTGTGTTAGTCCCATCACACAGACCTATATTTTCTTCCCAGAAGCACCTATAGGACTTGAAGTGTGTTAGTCCCATCACACAGAGATCATATATTTTGTTCCCAGAAGCACCTATAGGACTTGAAGTGTGTTAGTCCCATCACACAGACCTATATTTTCTTCCCAGAAGCACCTATAGGACTTGAAGTGTGTTAGTCCCATCACACAGAGATCATATATTTTGTTCCCAGAAGCACCTATAGGACTTGAAGTGTGTTAGTCCCATCACACAGACCTATATTTTCTTCCCAGAAGCACCTATAGGACTTGAAGTGTGTTAGTCCCATCACACAGAGATCATATATTTTGTTCCCAGAAGCACCTATAGGACTTGAAGTGTGTTAGTCCCATCACACAGACCTACATTTTTCTTCCCAGAAGCACCTATAGGACTTGAAGTGTGTTAGTCCCATCACACAGAGATCATATATTTTGTTCCCAGAAGCACCTATAGGACTTGAAGTGTGTTAGTCCCATCACACAGACCTATATTTTCTTCCCAGAAGCACCCATAGGACTTGAAGTGTGTTAGTCCCATCACACAGAGATCATATATTTTGTTCCCAGAAGCACCTATAGGACTTGAAGTGTGTTAGTCCCATCACACAGAGATCATATATTTTGTTCCCAGAAGCACCTATAGGACTTGAAGTGTGTTAGTCCCATCACACAGAGATATATATTTTCTTCCCAGAAGCACCTATAGGACTTGAAGTGTGTTAGTCCCATCACACAGAGATCATATATTTTGTTCCCAGAAGCACCTATAGGACTTGAAGTGTGTTAGTCCCATCACACAGAGATCATATATTTTGTTCCCAGAAGCACCTATAGGACTTGAAGTGTGTTAGTCCCATCACACAGACCTATATTTTCTTCCCAGAAGCACCTATAGGACTTGAAGTGTGTTAGTCCCATCACACAGAGATCATATATTTTGTTCCCAGAAGCACCTATAGGACTTGAAGTGTGTTAGTCCCATCACACAGACCTACATTTTCTTCCCTGAAGCACCTATAGGACTTGAAGTGTGTTAGTCCCATCACACAGAGATCATATATTTTGTTCCCAGAAGCACCTATAGGACTTGAAGTGTGTTAGTCCCATCACACAGACCTATATTTTGTTCCCAGAAGCACCTATAGGACTTGAAGTGTGTTAGTCCCATCACACAGAGATCTATATTTTGTTCCCAGAAGCACCTATAGGACTTGAAGTGTGTTAGTCCCATCACACAGACCATATATTTTCTTCCCAGAAGCACCTATAGGACTTGAAGTGTGTTAGTCCCATCACACAGAGATCATATATTTTTTCCCCAGAAGCACCTATAGGACTTGAAGTGTGTTAGTCCCATCACACAGAGATCATATATTTTTCTTCCCAGAAGCACCTATAGGACTTGAAGTGTGTTAGTCCCATCACACAGACCTATATTTTCTTCCCAGAAGCACCCATAGGACTTGAAGTGTGTTAGTCCCATCACACAGAGATCATATATTTTGTTCCCAGAAGCACCTATAGGACTTGAAGTGTGTTAGTCCCATCACACAGACCTATATTTTCTTCCCTGAAGCACCTATAGGACTTGAAGTGTGTTAGTCCCATCACACAGAGATCATATATTTTGTTCCCAGAAGCACCTATAGGACTTGAAGTGTGTTAGTCCCATCACACAGACCTATATTTTTTTCCCAGAAGCACCTATAGGACTTGAAGTGTGTTAGTCCCATCACACAGAGATCATATATTTTGTTCCCAGAAGCACCTATAGGACTTGAAGTGTGTTAGTCCCATCACACAGAGACCTATATTTTCTTCCCAGAAGCACCCATAGGACTTGAAGTGTGTTAGTCCCATCACACAGAGATCATATATTTTGTTCCCAGAAGCACCTATAGGACTTGAAGTGTGTTAGTCCCATCACACAGACCTATATTTTCTTCCCAGAAGCACCCATAGGACTTGAAGTGTGTTAGTCCCATCACACAGAGATCCTATATTTTCTTCCCAGAAGCACCTATAGACTTGAAGTGTGTTAGTCCCATCACACAGAGATCCTATATTTTGTTCCCAGAAGCACCTATAGGACTTGAAGTGTGTTAGTCCCATCACACAGACCTACATTTTCTTCCCAGAAGCACCTATAGGACTTGAAGTGTGTTAGTCCCATCACACAGAGATCATATATTTTGTTCCCAGAAGCACCTATAGGACTTGAAGTGTGTTAGTCCCATCACAGAGAGATCCTATATTTTCTTCCCAGAAGCACCTATAGGACTTGAAGTGTGTTAGTCCCATCACACAGAGATCCTATATTTTGTTCCCAGAAGCACCTATAGGACTTGAAGTGTGTTAGTCCATCACACAGAGCTCCTCTATTTTCTTTGCAGAAGCACCCATAGGACTTCTAGTGTGTTAGTGGCATCACACAGAGCTCCTATATTTTCTTCTCAGCAGCACCCACAGGACTTCTAGTGTGTTAGTGGCATCACACAGAGCTCCTCTATTTTCTTTGCAGAAGCACCCATAGGACTTCTAGTGTGTTAGTGGCATCACACAGAGCTCCTATATTTTCTTCTCAGCAGCACCCACAGGACTTCTAGTGTGTTAGTGGCATCACACAGAGCTCCTCTATTTTCTTATCAGAAGCACCCATAGGACTTCTAGTGTGTTAGTGGCATCACACAGAGCTCCTATATTTCTTCTCAGCAGCACCCACAGGACTTCTAGTGTGTTAGTGGCATCACACAGAGCTCCTCTATTTTCTTTGCAGAAGCACCCATAGGACTTCTAGTGTGTTAGTGGCATCACACAGAGCTCCTATATTTTCTTCTCAGCAGCACCCACAGGACTTCTAATGTGTTAGTGGCATCACACAGAGCTCCTCTATTTTCTTTGCAGAAGCACCCATAGGACTTCTAGTGTGTTAGTGGCATCACACAGAGCTCCTATATTTTCTTCTCAGCAGCACCCACAGGACTTCTAGTGTGTTAGTGGCATCACACAGAGCTCCTCTATTTTCTTTGCAGAAGCACCCATAGGACTTCTAGTGTGTTAGTGGCATCACACAGAGCTCCTATATTGTCTTCTCAGCAGCACCCACAGGACTTCTAGTGTGTTAGTGGCATCACACAGAGCTCCTCTATTTTCTTTGCAGAAGCACCCATAGGACTTCTAGTGTGTTAGTGGCATCACACAGAGCTCCTATATTTTCTTCTCAGCAGCACCCACAGGACTTCTAGTGTGTTAGTGGCATCACACAGAGCTCCTCTATTTTCTTTGCAGAAGCACCCATAGGACTTCTAGTGTGTTAGTGGCATCACACAGAGCTCCTATATTGTCTTCTCAGCAGCACCCCACAGGACTTCTAGTGTGTTAGTGGCATCACACAGAGCTCCTCTATTTTCTTTGCAGAAGCACCCATAGGACTTCTAGTGTGTTAGTGGCATCACACAGAGCTCCTATATTGTCTTCTCAGCAGCACCCACAGGACTTCTAGTGTGTTAGTGGCATCACACAGAGCTCCTCTATTTTCTTTGCAGAAGCACCCATAGGACTTCTAGTGTGTTAGTGGCATCACACAGAGCTCCTATATTTTCTTCTCAGCAGCACCCACAGGACTACCGACTACAATGGCTGGAAGACCGCCAAGGGGAGGCAGAGCGTGCAGAGCCAAGAACACAGGGCAGGCAGGCTCTGTTTCTAGTGGACGTGGCCGTGGCCGTGGACGTGGTCGTGCATCGTTATCAGCACGTGGCCATGGGACACGCGCGTCTTTGTTTTCGGCAGCTGGACATGTGGAGCCGCATCATGCTGAAGGCTTGGTAGAATGGATGACCAAGCCCTCCTCATCCTCCTCATCCTCTCTCACCCAGGCTCAGGGTACTGGCAGAGCAGCTGCCAACGCGTACTCAATGGCATCATCAGCCACCCCTTCCCTAGACCCACCATGTCCTCCTGAGGAGTCCCCCGAACTCTTTGAGCACAGTGTTGGGTACATGCTCCAGGAGGATGCCCAACGATTCGAAGGCTCGGATGATGATACCCAGCTTGAGGAATCTGGCAGTACTGTTCCACCAGCTGCAGCTTACTGCCAGGTTTGCTCTAGTGGTGAAGAGGGAGGGGATGATGAGGTCACTGACTCCACGTGGGTGCCTGAAGGGAGAGAGGATGAGGAGGAGGAGAGGAGGAGGAGGATGCGGCGTCACATGTCCAACGAGGCAGGATGCCCCCTGGAGGCCAGGTAGAGGCCAGCACAGCAACTGTACAACACCGCAGAGCTCCGCCTGTGCAGGGCGCTGCCTCTGCACGTTATCAGAAAAGTTCTTTGGTGTGGGCCTTTTTTGAGACGAGTGCATCAGATCGCACCACTGCTATTTGCAATATTTGTCTCAAGCGAATCTCGCGTGGCCAATACATCAGCCGCTTGGGCACCACAAGCAGGACCAGACATATGTCGACCTGCCATGCAGCTCGTTGGCAGGCACACATAAAAGACCCACACCAAAGAACTAAGCGGACCTCTCCTTGCTCCTCATCAGCTGGGATCTCCATCCCCACTACACCTTCAGTCCTCTCTGAAAGCTGCTCTGAGAGGACTGAAGGTGTAGAATTAGGTGTGTCACAACCAAGTACTTGCAGTACACCGACGTCCGATTGCAGCAGGCAAATTTCCCTGCCCCAGCTGCTGGACCGTAGAAAGAAGTACACTCCCAGCCATCCACATGCCCAGCGGTTGAATGCTAGCTTGGCTAAATTGCTAGCACTTCAACTGCTGCCTTTTCAGTTGGTAGACTCGGCCCCCTTCCGTGAGTTTGTTCAATGTGCGGTTCCTCAGTGGCAGGTTCCCAAACGCCACTTTTTCTCACGGAAGGCGATTCCGTCTCTCTACCGGCATGTGGAAGGCAATGTCCATGCCTCGCTGGACAGGGCGGTCAGCGGTAAGGTGCATATTACCGCTGACTCATGGTCCAGCAGGCATGGACAGGGACGGTACCTTTCTTTCACGGCCCATTGGGTCACTCTATTGGCAGCTGGGAGGGATGCAGGACAAGGTGCAGTAGTGTTGGAGGTTGTTCCGCCACCACGCCTCCAAAACGCTACTACTGCTACTGGTTGTGACACACCTCTCTCCTCCACCCCCTCCTCTTCTTCTTCCTCCAGTGCTCTGTCCTTGGAACCAGCGGTGCTCCGTAGGCGTACAAGGGGCTACGCAAGTACGCAGGCAAAAAGATGCCATGCCGTGCTTGCGCTGGTGTGTTTGGGGGACAGGAGCCACACTGGGCCAGAGGTTCTGGCAGCTCTGCAGGGGCAGGCCGAGAGGTGGTTGACGCCACGTCAGCTTAAGCCAGGAATGGTCGTTTCTGACAATGGCACCAACCTCCTCTCCGCCCTGCGACAGGGGCAGCTCACCCATGTGCCCTGCATGGCTCACGTCCTCAACCTGGTGGTGCAGCGGTTCTTGGGCAGGTTCCCAGGCTTACAGGATGTCCTGAGGCAGGCCAGGAAAGTCTGTGTGCATTTCCGCCGATCTTATAATGCCAGTGCTCGGCTGACTGAGCTGCAAAAGGAGCTGAACCTGCCCAAGAACCGCCTAATATGTGACATGCCCACCAGGTGGAACTCAACGTTGGCCATGCTGCAGCGACTGCACACGCAGCAGAGGGCCATCAATGAGTACCTTTGCGACTACGGCACCAGGACAGGGTCAGGGGAGCTTGGTTTTTTTTTTCCCCACGTCAGTGGAGCATGATCAGGGATGCATGCACTGTCCTCTCACCATTTGAGGAGGCCACGAGGATGGTGAGCAGTGACAGTGCATGCATCAGTGACACTGTCCCTCTTGTCCACCTGTTGGAGCATACGCTGCGTGGGATAATGGACAGGGCACTTGAGGCAGAACAGAGGCAGGAAGAGGAGGACTTCCTTGCCTCTCAAGGCCCCCTTTATCCGGACAGTGTTCCTTCTGTCCCACCCATCACACAGGAAGAGGATGAGGAGGAGGAGGAGGAGGAGGAGGAGGAGGATTGTGTGAGCATGGAGGTGGAGCCTGGCACTCAGCATCAGCAGCAGCAGTCTTTTAGGGATGATGTACAGTCCCAACAAACCAGTGGACTTGTACGTGGCTGGGAGGAGGTGGCTGGCGATCATGTCATCCTCAGTGACCCAGAAGACTCCGGACCGAATGCCTCAGCTAACCTACGCTGCATGGCCTCCCTGATCCTGCAAAGCCTGCGGAAGGATCCTCGTGTTCTTCGGATCAAGGAGAGGGACCATTACTGGCTGGCCACTCTCCTTGATCCGCGGTACAAGGGTAAGGTTGCGGACCTTATCTTGCCGTCGCAGAGGGAGCAGAGGATGAGACATCTCAGGGAGGCCTTGCCGAAAGGTCTGTGCAACGCGTTCCCAGAAACTGGGAGGTTACAAACTCCTGGTCCTGGGCGACGAGTTGCTGAGGCTTCGGTCAGTAGCAGAAGGAGCGGTGGGGAAGGTGGACGTCTGACCGATGCGTTCAGACAATTTTTTAGTCCGCAGCCCCAAGGTATGATCGGTTCCAGCAACCATCGCCAGCGTCTGATATACATGGTGCAGGAATACCTTGGGGCAAGGTCAGACTTGGACACCTTTCCCACCGAAAATCCTCTGGCTTACTGGGTCCTGAGGATGGATCACTGGCCAGAGCTTGCACAGTATGCAATTGAGCTACTGGCCTGTCCTGCCTCCAGCGTTCTTTCCGAACGCACATTCAGTGCTGCTGGAGGATTTGTCACCGATCATAGGGTGCGCCTGTCCACCGCCTCGGTTGATCGACTGACCTTCATCAAAATGAATCAGTCTTGGATCACCACCAGCTACCAGGCACCTGAGGTGGATATAACCGAATAATTTTTAATGTCACATCCCTTCAAGACTGCCTATGCTGATGCTGAGTGACTGTCCTCTTATGTTCACTGACTATCCTCTTCCTCCTCCTCAATGATCCATGCCACCACACCAGTGCCTAAGGCACAATTTTTCAGCCCCTGTTTAACAGGGGCGTGTACATACAATTTTTATAAAAAAATGCTTCGCAACACGTGTGACTGCTGTGCTCCAAGTACAGTATCTGTGAGGGGTTGCAGTGTTGTGGCACCAGCACCAGTGCCTAAGGCACAATTTTTCAGCCCCTGTTTAACAGGGGCGGGTACTTACAATTTTTTTAAAAAAATGCTTCGCAACACGTGTGACTGCTGTGCTCCAAGTACAGTATCTGTGATGGGTTGCAGTGTTGTGGCACCAGCACCAGTGTCTAAGGCACAATTTTTCAGCCCCTGTTTAACAGGGGCGTGTACTTACAATTTTTTAAAAAAATGCTTCGCAACACGTGTGACTGCTGTGCTCCAAGTACAGTATCTGTGAGGGGTTGCAGTGTTGTGGCACCAGCACCAGTGCCTAAGGCACAATTTTTCAGCCCCTGTTTAACAGGGGCGTGTACTTACAATTTTTATAAAAAAATGCTTCGCAACACGTGTGACTGCTGTGCTCCAAGTACAGTATCTGTGAGGGGTTTCAGTGTTGTGGCACCAGCACCAGTGCCTAAGGCACAATTTTTCAGCCCCTGTTTAACAGGGGCGGGTAATTACAATTTTTTTAAAAAAAAAATGCTTCGCAACACGTGTGACTGCTGTGCTCCAAGTACAGTATCTGTGAGGGGTTGCAGTGTTGTGGCACCAGCACCAGTGCCTAAGGCACAATTTTTCAGCCCCTGTTTAACAGGGGCGGGTAATTACAAATCTTGATCTAATAGTTCACAGCAGGGCCCATTCCTGCGCCCACCAAGAGTAACTATGAGGGCCTACAGTCTTGTGGCAACACCGTCCACCACCACCGCCAAAGGCCCAATTTTTCTGCCCTGTTCATCAGGTGCTTGCAATTACAAATCTTGATCTAATAACTCACAGCAGGGCCCATTCCTGCGCCCACCAAGAGTAACTGTGAGAGCTTACAGTCTTGTGGCAACACCGTCCACCACCACCGCCAAAGGCCCAAATTTTCTGCCCTGTTCATCAGGTGCTTGCAATTACAAATCTTGATCTAATAACTCACAGCAGGGCCCATTCCTGCGCCCACCAAGAGTAACTGTGAGAGCTTACAGTCTTGTGGCAACACCGTCCACCACCACCACCACCACCCCCAATTTTTCTGCCCTGTTCAACAGGTGCATGCAATTACAAATCTTGATCTATTAACTCACAGCAGGGCCCATTCCTGTGCCCACCAGTCTTGTGGCTACACCAACATCTAATAGGGCAAATTTCTGCAGAGTATATACGCCAGGCCCCTACTTTCAAACATCCAACTTACAAACGACTCCTACTTGCAAATGGAAAGAGAAAACAGGAAGTGAGAGGAAATCTACCCCTAGGAAGGGAAATTCTATCCTGTTAGATTTAATTTGGGAAAAAGGTATCTCCTCTCTACTGATACTTTATCACCAATCCTTGTTTCAATTAAAACCCCACTTTTTCCAAAAACATTTGTCATTGGGACGGAAAGTGAGGTGACATGTTCTGAACAGATGTGCAAAGACAGCAAATGTTACAGGGGTGATAACCCCTCCCTATGTTCTCCAAAAAGCTTAAAAATAGATTTTTTGGGGATGGAGCTACACTTCATAATGTACCTGTTCAGATTCTACTTAAGAACAAACCTAAAGCCGCAAGTGGTTTTAAATGGCTTCTTTTTTTCCTTTACAAATGTCATTTTGTGCAAGGACAGTTCTAAACACGGGAAACACATGCCACTTCACAGGCATACTTTAGACACCCCCCAGGGACCATATTTAAAGGAAAATTTCACTTTTTTTTTTTTCACTTTATGCATCATTAAAATGACTGCTCCCGAAAAAACGTTAGTTTTTAAAAGTTCTTTTTGCATTGATATATGTCCCCTGGGGCAGGACCCGGGTCCCCAAACCTGTTTTATGACATTAACATGCATATTGGCCGTTGTAATTAGCACATTTGATTTCGAACGTTCGCGTCCATTATAACGTATAGGGTTCGAAAATTCGCGCGAACTTTCGGTCCGTTCGAAGGTTCTGGTGCGAACCGAACCCGGGGGTGTTCGGCTCATCCATTGTGGCCAAAAAGTTTGATTTTGGTTTCATCGGACCAGAGCACCTTCTTCCACATGTTTGGTGTGTCTCCCAGGTGGCTTGTGGCAAACTTTAGACAAGACTTTTTATGGATATCTTTGAGAAATGGCTTTCTTCTTGCCACTCTTCCATAAAGGCCAGATTTGTGCAGTGTACGACTGATTGTTGTCCTATGGACAGACTCTCCCACCTCAGCTGTAGTTCTCTGCAGTTCATCCAGAGTGATCATGGGCCTCTTGGCTGCATCTCTGATCAGTCTTCTCCTTGTCTGAGCTGAAAGTTTAGAGGGACAGCCAGGTCTTGGTAGATTTGCAGTGGTCTGATACTCCTTCCATTTCAAAATGATCGCTTGCACAGTGCTCCTTGGGATGTTTAAAGCTTGGGAAATCTTTTTGTATCCAAATCCGGCTTTAAACTTCTCCACAACAGTATTACGGACCTGCCTGGTGTGTTCCTTGGTCTTCATGATGCTCTCTGCGCTTTCAACATAACCCTGAGACTATCACAGAGCAGGTGCATTTATACAGAGACTTGATTACACACAGGTGGATTCTATTTATCACCATCAGTCATTTAGGACAACATTGGATCATTCAGAGATCCTCGCTGAACTTCTGGGGTGAGTTTGCTGCACTGAAAGTAAAGGGGCCGAATAATTTTGCACGCACACTTTTCAGTTTTTTATTTGCTAAAAAGTTTAAAATATCCAATAGATTTCGTTCCACTTCACAATTGTGTCCCACTTGTTGGTGATTCTTCACAAAAAATTATATCTTTATGTTTGAAGCCTGAAATGTGGAAAAAGGTTGAAAAGTTCAAGGGGGCCGAATACTTTCGCAAGGCACTGTATATCTACAATATATTTATTTCCTTATTTTAGTTGCATATATCCATCAGTGAGAGGTAAAACCCAAAAAGGCTCTCTGGGGTTCTTGTTTTTCTTAAAAGCTTTCCTATTGCCCAGGCTTGTGCACATAATCCTCTTTTTCTTTACCCAACAAACTCAATGTTCCAGTGATTGTCAGATTTGGTATTTAAACTCCTGCCCAACATGTTACGTTAGGAATCACTGTGAATATAAATCATCTAATGAATAATGAAGAAATCAATCAAGTGGGATTGTGCAAACATATAACATGAATATGAGAGTACAGTATTATCATGAAATCAGCCATACAGTTTGCTTGCTTTGCCCTACATGCTGCATGTCCATTCTTACATTCCCTGGACAGACTCAGCTTTCAGGAAACACAGCCAGGAAAGGAAAAAGGAGATCAATACATCGGCTGTTAAATTAGAGAAAAGACTGTCCACCTAGGTTAAAGAAGACCTGGAACATCCTTGTGTTCATTACATACTTGTATTATTTTATTGTATTTTACATTTGTAATCCTGCTATATTAAAGCGTGTTTGGTAACTGATATTCAGGAATGTAACCAGCAGCTTTTAGTAGATTCACTGAACACTATAGACAAGCAGACAGATTTCTACATAAATAATATTCAGACTTTGAAAGCTGGTAAAATATTTGCTAAGATCAAGAGCAAATTATACCATTTTGATTTGAGATCTTATAATGTTGTACATATGCATAGCTCTCAACTGTCCCTGATTTCGAGGGACTGTCCCTGATTTGGAACAAAGTCCCTCTGTCCCTCCTTCCTCCTCATTTGTCCCTCATTTTGTCTGATCTATATAGTTGTATATAAAATGCACTGTTTCCCAGTGCTAAACATTTCATCCAAATTGCTGCATTTGTAAATTTCAAAAGCCAGTATAGAGGAATAGTATTGGTTAAAAAAAGCACTTGTGGGTTTAACTAATAATTTTTTTATATACAATTCTCCTTTAATGGGGTGTGGCAGGGTGTGTGTCCTATGCCTACATTCTTTTGATAATAGGTGTCCCTCGTTTCCATCTGAAATAATTGGGAGGTATGCCTATAAAATATAACAGCATATACTGATATAATTTATTTAAAGTGGTTGCTGTTCTGTCCACCAGACGTCTATGCTGATTATCTTTACCTGTGTTGTTAAATTTACATGTAAGATGTGTTATTTACATAAGACAATCATATGTGGTGTGCAGGCTCCATCTAGCATTCTTTTTTAGTATTTCTTCAGTTGTTCTGTTTATTTGATTTACTATGTGTAGTTAAGGAAGTTGTTAGTAAGCAGGGAATTCTGGGTAGAATCTTCAAAGGAAGTGAAGAAGGCACCATTCTTTGAGAAGATACTCAGGAAGCAAGACATGTATTTCTCAATCTATCGCCATCACCCCTTAGAGAACTTAAAATAGTAAGTTTTTACTATTTCATCCTATATTGTAGATCATTTTTTTCTGTAATGTATGCTGTAATAGACATGTGCAATTCGTTTCGTTTTTTTTTTTTTTTTTCGTTATATTCGTTCATTCGTTATTGTACGAATGAACGAACGATTCGCTAAAAATTTTAACGAATCGTTCGAATTGAATGAATCCGAAAACAACGAAATTCCGAAAAAAACAAATTAGAAACGAATCTACAAAAGAAGAAAATACGAAAAACGAAAACAGAAGCAACGAAAATCAAAATGAACGAAAAAATTCGTACATTCATAACTTTTTTTTTTTTGTTGAATTGGTAATTTTCTGTGTCCCTTACAATGGCGCTGCTTAACGTGCCTCTAATGGATTGAACAAAAAAATTCGTACAGTCGTAACTTTTTTTTTTTTTGATTCGTAATTTTCCATGTCTCTTACAATGGCGCTGCTTAACGTGCTTCGAATGGATTGAACGAAAAAATTCGTACATTCGTAACTTTTTTTTTCGATTCGTAATTTTCCGTCTCTTAAAATGTAATAATAGCATACTCATTACATAAAATTATGAATTATGCTCCGATTACGAATCTACGAATGTTACGAAAGTACGAATAAATACGAATGCGTCCGAATTTCGAATAAACGAATAAACGAAAATTAAACGGAAAAACGAATCAACGAAAAAATAGCTCTTACGAAAATACGAATTGTTACGAATACGAACACCGACGACTTACGAATTTACGAATCGTTACGAATCAACGGAAACGAAATAAACGAAACGAAAATAAACAAATTTTTCTGTTGTGCACATGTCTATGCTGTAATGTATGCAATATTGTACTTATTGAGGTCTATTTCTGTTATTTTGTAGTTTCACCTGACTTGTTCTAATAAAACTGAGATCAAAGAAATATGGTATCTGAAGTTTATGGGAAGGTTTAGCTATATGTCCTTGAGACAGAACAGTTGCAAACTCTTAAATATACCCAGTAAAGCAACTAGCCACAGGTAATAACCAGAGATGAAACAAATCCTCCTACATACGTTGTACCTGTTTATCTGAAGCATTCTCAAAGCAGGGGGCAGGGAGCTGAAGTTACACTCTGCAGAGCTCAGTATGGAGAGCTGATTGGAGGGAAGGAACACACACCCCCCATTCA
Organism: Lithobates sylvaticus; assembly: GCA_028564925.1. Taxonomy (NCBI): domain Eukaryota; kingdom Metazoa; phylum Chordata; class Amphibia; order Anura; family Ranidae; genus Lithobates; species Lithobates sylvaticus. Next base: position 534,305,271 of record CM053029.1, read on the forward strand.
CACAGCACACTGGAACAGAGCTGAGGCTGTCAGTCAAAGGGTGTGTGCTGGAGGTCCCTCCCCTGTCATCTTTTTTCTCTTGGTGTCACAAAAACTTGTCAGAAGTGACTCATGCAGTTAGCAGAGAAATGAGTTAGCACACATAAATGGCACTTAGTGCTCCTCTCACTTTACCTTATTTATTGACTGACCGACACTACACTCGGAATTATGGATACAATATGTGTCAAAAGATTTTTTGTGGACTGCCAATATTACTGTCATGGTTCCCACAATGGAGATTTGCTCTGCTCCCACAGTCGGCAGGGACAACTCTACCTCAGTTCCCGGGATGGACATTCTCCAGATGGCCCTCTGCCCTTAGCACCCCATGTAACACTCTGAGCTGTTTTTATATATTTGATTGCACCTGCTCCTGAGGAAGTGAAGTGTATTCCACGAAATGCATCGAGGAAATTAGGCTGTAATTTCTTGTGTCAAACCGTATCTCTACATGTTGATTTTACATGAATATTTGTTATTATGCATTTACTTTCTACAGTATCTAAAACTTTCATGTAACCAGCTCTGAGTTCTACATTCCCATGTTCAGACATCCCAACCTGCAAAAACTAATTTCAAGGAGGTGCAAACTCGTGCACCCTCCACCTTCTACCCACCAAATTAACACAACTAGAGGATGATCAAATCCACTAGTGGAAAAAGTATACAGAGGTTTACTTCTTCTGACAGATAGTAAAGGAACACTCTAGCCATCATGAGCACTTTAGTGATTTTGAAGTGGTCATGGTGGTAGGAGTCAGTATGTGAAATGTAGCCTGATCAGTGTCCATGAAATTCAGCCTTACCAGTGCCCATGGAATGCAGCCTGATCAGTGTCAATGAAATGCAGCCTTACCAGTGCCCATGAAATGCAGCCTTACCAGTGCCCATGAAATTCAGCCTTACCAGTGCCAATGAATGAATGAATGAATGATTTGTATAGCGCTACAATGCGAACTGAATCGCTTCAAGGCCAATGAAATGCAGCCTTACCAATGCCAAAGATATGCAGCCTGATCAGTTCCAATAAAATGCTGCCTTGCCAATGAATCGCAGCCTTATCAGTGCCAAAGATATGCAGCCTGATCAGTGCCAATAAAATGCTGCCTTACCAGTGCCAATGAAATGCAGCCTTACCAGTGCCCATGAAATGCAGCCTGATCAGTGCCAATGAAATGCAGCCTGATCAGTGATTTTGAAGTGGTCATGGTGGTAGGAGTCAGTATGTGAAATGTAGCCTGATCAGTGTCCATGAAATTCAGCCTTACCAGTGCCCATGAAATGAAGCCTTACCAGGGCCCATAAAATACAGCCTTACCAGGGCCCATCAAAAGCAGCCAGTGGCAATTAAATTCAGCCTAATTACACAGAGCTCTGTCATGGACCTTTGATTCGAATATTGTAAGGCCACTGTAAGGCCCCTTTCACACTGGGGCAGTTTTCAGGAGGTACAGCGCTAAAAATAGCGCCTGTACACCGCCTGAAAAAATCGGCCCCATTCACTCCAGTGTGAAAGCCGGCGGGCTTTCACACTGGAGCGGTGCGCTAGCAGGACGGCAAAGAAAGTCCTGCTAGCAGCATCTTTGGAGCGGGATAGGAGCGGTGTATTCACCGCTCCTATACCGCTCCTACCCATTGATTTCAATGGGACATCGCGGTAATACCGCGGCAATACCGCCGCAAAGTGCCGATACGGCGGCGCTCTGTGGGGGATTTTAACCCTTTTTCGGCCACTCGCGGGGGGTAAAGCCGCACCGCGAGCGGACTAATCCCGCGGGCAAAATGACGGTAAAGCAGCGCTAAATATAGCGCTGCTTTACCGTCACCGCGGCTCCCGCCCCAGTGTGAAAGGGGCTTAACAAAGTCCGGTTTCCTATGATACACGTAACACTGAATCAATGTACCGGCAATGGATCAGTGTTCTGTCTATCTAGGAGGCAGGACTTTGTTACAGTCCTCCTCCTCACACAGACTGGTCTTCTCTGGTGAAGACGTCATCACATCCAGCCACCAGGCGGGTTCCCCTACTAGTGCTGGTAGACATTTACAGACTGAGCTGCACAGTCTAACTCACTCACTCTGTCTTTCACAGCCATCAGGGATGGATGAGAATCCCCCGCAGATGTCAGGGAGCCGCAGACAAATGCGGGAGACTCCTGCACCTCACGGGAGACACTTGGGATGTCTGCATGCTCATGTGTTATGATTTTACTTATTGTGATGTACATGTCTCATCATATGTATCTTTGCAATTTTCATGATACATTATTAAGTTTTCATTATCCTTCCTGGTGTCAATGTAATACCATTCTGTTTATATGTTTCAGCCTACCAATTGTTAGTTGCGCACCTCATCCAAAGTCCCAAACCTCTTCTTTTCTTATAGTGCTCTTAATTGAGACAAGTACACACTATACAGGGTTATGCTTTGTTCAGTTTTCATGTCTAAGGTTTACAACCACGTTAACATGGCTTTTTTTTGTCAGTGTGATCTTTGGTAGACAGTATGACTGTGAAGTTTAGGTCTCATACACAAAAATAGCCAGGTGTAAACCTCATCATTCACCTGAGACATTAAGATGAATGGGTGCAGCACAGTCTTTTATGTGCTGATTTACTGAAGGAGTTGAGAATCGTCACTGAAAAAATGTGTGAATACTGACTTCAATTATAAACTCATTTGAAAAGCATCTGCATATGATTAGGTAATTGAAAGAGAACAGAAATGTTCTTTTCACTTAATTGGATGGTAGAAATATTCACACAATTGTTTGATTTAAGATTCATAAAGGGCTAGTATACCTATACCAAAAGGAGCTGCCTTTGCAAATGAGGGATGTCTGTAGATAAAAACAAACTGTGCAGTTCTGACTAATGTTGTATAACGCCCTTGCTATAGTTGTAGGCCATTTATGTACCTCATGAAGCCTGACCGGAATACTCCCAGGACATTGCTAGGACATTGCTAAATGAGGCCTAGTCATTACTGTTCACCTTCACCATCATAGGAGTGAGTTGTTTTCTCTGATTCAAAACCCCTCACATGCTCTTTCTCTCCCCTGATGTAGTAGCTCTGAGCTCAGTATTTCAGAGCTCCCTCCTGTGATGGTGGAGGTGAACAGTAATGACTAGGCCTCACTTAGCAATGTCCTGGAAGTATTCCAGTCAGGCTTCAGGAGGTATGTAAATGGCCTACACCAATAGCAAGGGCATTATTCACCTTTAGTTAGGGCTGCACAGGTTATTTTTATCTACAGTCATCCTTTACCTGCATAGGCAGTTTTTTGATAAAGGTGACCTAATCCTTAAACTCATTTAGGAAATCAGCTGCACCATATGTCAATGCAAACTAAAGGCTAAGTTCACCTTTTTAGGAAAAGTCTATGCAAACAAAGCTGCCTTGTATTTTAACACATTCCCTATAAACAGGGGGGTCTAATCACAAAAACAAGTAATTTGAATTAGGAGGAGGCTGAGAGCAATAGAAGTTACCTTTTTTGAGGCAAGAATACATACTTAAATATATTTTATTTACTAAACCTAAGTTTAATGTCACTTTAAATCTCCTAGTGAAGTATGTGGTGGAGAGACACTAGAAGAGTTCTGTAAGCATTGCAGAATGAGAACAACAACATGAGTGTCAGAGATCTTCTGAGCTCTTGTGTATCCAGAATGCCTGTGGCATGTGTCAGTGCCATGGAATTAAATGGTCTTTAGAAATCTGTGTTATTTTTGCAGACTGCCATGCTTATGACACAAGAGCAAAGAGTAGAGTTCTATCCTGCAGTTCAGGGGCTTTTGGGGATGGTGCTTCTGTAAAGTAGCCTCCATTTTTATGGAGTTTCCTTGAGTGAAAGTTGCCCTGCAGCAGTAAAGAGCACCGTTAACCCAATCCTTTTCTGTGATCATCCTTTCAGGATTTCCTTGTTCCATCCACCTGCATATTTTTCCCCAGGCAGAAACAGCATGACCAATGTTGTAAAATAAAAAACAAAAAAAAAAAACTGTGTTTGTATTATTTTCTGATAAGGCACAGGTAGGGTTCTATTATAACATGACTAAAAATATGTCCAATATTGTATATAATCTTATGTTGCTTCATAGAGTACACAATCAAAAATAAAGAAGATTACCGGTGAAAAGCCTGACTGTATGAGGAGGACACAGAAAAGAGACATCCATAAAAGGGGGTACTTTCTGTAGAAGGTGAAAAATAGCTACCAGATCTGTACACCTGCTTTTTATTCAGCTATAATGTGGTGCAGTACCTCATCTCAATGCTGCCAGCATTGCTGCAGAAGTTGAAGGGGTGGGGGGTCAGCCTGTCAGTGCTCAGACTATACGCCGCACACTGCATCAAATTGGTCTGCATGGCTGTCCTCCCAGAAGGAAGCCTTTCCTAAAGATGATGCACAAGAAAGCCTGCAAACAGTTTGCTGAAGACAAGGAGACTAAGGACAGGGATTGCTGGAACCATGTTTTATGGTCTGATGAGACCAAGATAAACTTATTTGGTACAGATGGTGTCAAGCGTGTGTGGCAGCAACCAGGTGAGAAGTACAAAGACAAATGTGTCTTGCCTACAGTCAAGCATGGGTGGGAGTGCTATGGTCTGGGGCTGCATGAGTGCTGCCAACACTGGGGAGCTACAGTTCATTGAGGGAACCATGAATGCCAACTTGTACTGTGACATACTGAAGCAAAGCATGGTCCCCTCCCTTCGGAGACTGGGCCCCAGGGCAGTATTCCAACATGATAACGACCCCCAAACACACCTCCAAGATGACCACTGCCTTGCTAAAGAAGCTGAGGGTAAAGTTGATGGACTGGCCAAGCATGTCTCCAGACCTAAACCCTATTGGGCATCTGTGGGGCATCCTCAAACGGAAGGTGGATGAGCGCAAAGTCTCCAACATCCACCAGCTCCGTGATGTCATCATGACATGAAGGGTCTGGTATGGATTTTGAGGGGGACGTCATTTATTTTTTTAATTTTGGCGCGGGGTTCCCCTTAATATCCATACCAGACCTGAAGGGCCTGGTATGGAATTTGGGGGGACCCTCACGCATTTTTCCCATGCCGTTTTTATCAATGAACTTTTATGTGTATTGCCGGGACCGACAATTCATTATAGCCGCAAGTAATTTTAAATGACTTTTTTTTCTTTTAGAAATGTAATTTTGCTCTCAGACTGTACTTAACACGGGAAACATGCGCCATTTTACAGGCATACTATAGACACCCCCCAGGTACGAAATTTAAAGGAATATTACACTTTTATTGTTTCACTTTAAGCATTATTAAAATCACTGCTCCCGAAAAAATGGCCGTGTGTAAACTTTTTATATCCACTGTATGAATGAATGAATGATTTGTATAGCGCTGCAACTGCGAACTGAATCGCCTCAAGGCGCTTGTCTGCTCTTGTTGTGATGCCATGTTTAGGTATGTATTTTTCTATTTTCTTACAAAGGTATTGAGGCGCATTTCCTTGTGTACATTTGTAAGTATCACGTACCTTACAGCGGAGTCCGGATGCTGGGGATGGCCTCGTGCACGGTGTCCGGTCCCAACACCCCTGGTGGTGGGAACAGGGAGTGCTGGGGCACGAAAGGGTGCAAGTGCCTGCGGCTGGTAGACTGGTGCTTGGAAGTACCGGTTCCTCTGGAGAGCTGGTGTATACGTTGGCATCCAAGACTGTACTCAGTAAAGGCCGAACAGGTGGATGTAGGCACTGCGAGATCAAGACGGGAAACAGGTCGGCAACTGGCTGGCAAACAAGGTACAAAGCGGAAGGCAAGTTCGTGGTCAAAAGCAGGCAAAAGGTTGGCAACTGGCTGGCAAACAAGGTACAAAGCGGAAGGCAAGTTCGTGGTCAAAAGCAGGCACTAGGTTGGCAACAGGCAGGTGATAAGGTACCAAATTAGAGAGCAGAGACGTAGTCCAGGAATCCAAGCCGAGGTCAAACCAAAGGGAACAGTCAATAAGCGGGGTCAATCCAGGAAGGGTAACAGGAAAACCAGGTGAATCAGGAACAAGGTAGGCAGGAACTTCAGGCAGGTATTCAGGAGATAAGACTGAAGACGATCCAGCACTGACACCATGTGAAGGCCCTGTTTATATAGGGCGCCTTGTGCTGGGATTGGTGGAGGTGCGGGTCCGTGCGTGATTACGCACACACGTTCGTGCTGACGTGGGAGTGCGTGCCCTCGTTCGTATTGACAAACGAGGGCACGCACAGGTCAGCGTTGGTACGCGGGTACGCCCGCACGTTCGGTTCCGTTGGGAAGGCTGCGCATGGGTATTGGCGCTTGCAGAGTGGGGATTCACCCCTACTGGACGAGGACGGGTATGGAAAGCGTGAGTTCTCTGACATTGCCCCCTCCTTAGGGGCAGCCTCCGGATGCCTCTTTGAAACGAACCCTGGGAGCGGGAACGATGAAAAGCCTGTATAAGTCTCTGGGCATGAAGATTCGTTCTTGGTTCCCAGGAATTTTCTTCTGGGCCAAAACCTTTCCATTTAATTAAATATTGGTCCTCACCTTGCCGTTTTCTGTGATCCAGGATAGCTTCAATTTCAAATTCTTCTTCCCCATTCACTCGGATAGCTTCCGGAGGTCCTACTTCACGATCTGGAAAGGAATTTGGAACATCAGGTTTAAGTAGGGAAACGTGAAATACCGGATGTATCCTGAATGAGGCAGGGAGTTCAAGTTCATAGGCCACTGGGTTGATCTTTCTCTTGACAGGGAAAGGGCCCAAGTATCTAGGTCCCAATTTCTTGGAGGGGCATGCCAGTTTTAAATTTGTGGTAGATAGCCACACACGATCTCCTACCTCCAAGTTCAATTCTCCCCTTCTCTTCTTGTCGAAGTATTTTTTATCATCCTCCTGTGCTTTAGCAATAGTTTCCCTGAGCACCTGGTTGTTGGAGGAAAGGAAATCCAGTCTATCCTGAACAGCCGGTACAGAGGATTCGGGCACAAGTGCGGGTAGAAAGGAGGGATGGAATCCGTAGTTGGAGAAAAATGGTGATTGGTTTGTGGTGGAGTGGATGGAATTGTTAAAAGCAAATTCTGCCAAGGGAAGCAGTGAGGCCCAATCCTCTTGGGAAAACGAGGAGAAGCAACGTAGGTATTGTTCCAACGTTTGGTTGGTACGTTCGGTCTGCCCGTTGGTCTGTGGATGGTAAGCTGAAGAGAGACTACATTTAATACCTAGTGCCTTGCATAATGACCTCCAAAACTTGGATGTGAACTGTACTCCACGGTCAGAGATGATGTCACTGGGGATTCCATGGAGTCTGACAACTTCTTTAATGAAGATCCTGGCGGTTTCAATCGCTGAAGGTGTCCCTTTCATGGGAATGAAATGTGTCATCCGGGAAAAGCGGTCTACCACCACAAAAATGGAAGAGAACCCTTTAGAGGGGGGAAGCTCCACAATAAAATCCATGGCGATTTTGTCCCATGGCCTTTCGGGAATGGGCAGTGGTTTCAGCAGGCCCCATGATTTATTTTTACTGCTTTTATTTCTTAGACAAATCAGACAAGAGTTAACATAATTCCTGCAGTCCTTGGCCAGATTTGGCCACCAGAAGTGTCTCTGGATTAGATCCATAGTCTTGTGGCCCCCAAAGTGACCCGCCAGAGGATAGTCATGGCAGGCCTGTAAGACGGTGGTGCGTAGGTCTTGAGGGATGAAAATTTTATTGTCGAGCCAAAAAAACCCATCCTTCTCCTGAAGGTTGATGCCCGGAGGTAATTGTGTTCTCACGGAGGCTTGGCGGAGCTGTGTCATGAAACTGGATTGGGTCAGGAGAAAATTCCCTGCTTGCAGGATAGTATCCGGTGGAGACGGGGTTTCAAGTTCTGTGAACATTCGGGATAAGGCATCGGGTTTAACGTTTTTGGATCCAGGGCGATAAGTAATATGAAAATTAAAACGGGAAAAGAAAAGAGCCCATCTGGCCTGTCGGGGTCTAAGGCGTCTGGCAGTTCTGAGGTATTCTAAATTTTTGTGATCTGTGAAGATCAGTATCGGATGTGCTGCCCCTTCCAGGAGGTACCGCCATTCTTCCAGGGCTAGCTTTATTGCTAGGAGTTCTCGGTCACCTACGTCATAGTTCCTTTCTGATACACCTAGTTTTCTGGAAAAGAAAGCCACCGGATGCATTAGAGACTTGGGTCCTTGGCGTTGAGACAGGATGGCTCCTACCGCACTCTCCGAAGCATCGACCTCCAGAGTGTAGGGTAATGCAGGGTCAGGGTGTTTTAGTACTGGAGCGGAGGTAAATGCCCTTTTTAATTGGTCGAAGGCGGCTTGGGCCGCTGAAGTCCACTGGAAGCGGCTTTGCTTCTTGGTGAGCTGAGTGATGGGTGCGATGATCTTGGAGAAGTTCTTGATAAACTTTCTATAAAAATTTGAGAACCCGATAAAACGTTGTACCCCTTTCTTGTCATTTGGGGGCGGCCAGGACATGATGGCAGAGACCTTCTGGGGATCCATGGCTACACCCCCAGTTGATATCACCAGGCCGAGGAAGTGAATGGTCTGGCGTTCGAATTCACATTTTTCGGCCTTTGCGTAAAGTCCATGCTGCCTTAATCTGCCCAGTACTTGCTTGACATGATCACGATGAACTTCTAGAGAGGTGGAAAATATCAGGATATCGTCCAGGTAGACAATTACAAAGGAATCTAGAAAGTCTCTGAAAATATTATTAACAAAATGTTGAAAAGTGGCCGGGGCGTTGCATAGTCCAAATGGCATGACTAAATACTCGAAGTGGCCAAAACGTGTTCGGAATGCTGTCTTCCATTCGTCCCCTTTGCGTATTCTGATCAGGTTATAGGCCCCACGTAGGTCCAACTTCGTGAATATTTTTGCTGAGCGGAGTCTCTGAAATAATTCCGGGACTAATGGAAGCGGGTACCGGTTTTTAATTGTCACTTTATTCAGATCCCTGTAATGCACACATGGGCGGAGCGAGTGATCTCTTTTTTCAACAAAGAATATTCCGGCTCCTGCTGGGGAGGAGGAATGTCGGATGAACCCCTTTTTGAGGTTCTCATCGATGTACTCCTTGAGAACCAGGAGTTCGGGTTCGGACAGGGGAAAGATCCGCCCGAAAGGAATTTCGGCCCCAGGTAGTAACTCAATCGGGCAGTCGTAGACCCGATGGGGAGGAAGGGTGTCTGCTTTCTGTTTATCGAACACGTCCAGGAAGTTGTGGTACACTGGTGGCACCAACTCTTTGAATTCAGAGTCCGTTCTTAGGCACCCAATGACTGGTGGAATATGGTGGAAGGTTTTGAGACAGTTCTGTAGACAGTAAGAGGACTGAAAAGTCACTTCACCGGTGACCCAGTTGACCTGGGGATTGTGGGCCTGTAGCCAAGGCATTCCTAGGATGACAGGAAACAAAGGTGAGGAGATGACATCTAGACGGAGTAGCTCCTGGTGACCTGGTGGGATGCTGGTGAACAGGGGTTGTGTCTCCAGAGTAATAGGCCCGGACTTGATGTTTGACCCATCTGCTAGCCGTATGGAGAGTTGATGCTGCTTAGGTATTAATGGGATGTTATGTTGTAGAGCGAAGGCATGATCCACAAAGCAGCTACATGCGCCAGAGTCAATTATAGCCTGGACTCGGAGTATTTCTCCTGGGAGCTGTAAGGAAATAGGAACAGCGATGTGAGCGGCTTTTATTAGAGACAAGGCGAAAGGCACACGGGATGATGAATTGAACTTACGGATCTTATTCGGGCATGTGTTGGCGTAGTGCCCAGCTTCCCCACAGTAGAGGCAGAGGTTGTTCTGGCGACGCCGCTGTTTCTCCTCGGGTGATAATGGTGAGCGGAGTAGGCCGACTTGCATGGGCTCTGGTGCTCCTGAGGTGGCAGCAGGCACGTTGGAAACGGGAGTAGGAGGGTAGTTGGGACCTTTGGGTAACACCCATGTGGGGCGTGTCAAGCTGGACCTCTCGGACCTCCGCTCTCTTAAACGACGGTCTATCTGGATAGACAGCTGAATCAAATCCTCCAAAGAACTAGGGATTCCCACTCGGGCTAGCTCATCCTTCAGAGCTTCGGAGAGGCCTATGCGGAACTGATAGAGGAGTGCGGCGTCGTTCCAAGAGGTGTCGGAACTCCACCGCCTAAAGTCTGTTACGTAGTCCTCTACTGGCCGGCGCCCTTGTTGGAGGGCATGGAGGCTGGCCTCTGCTGTTGTGGTGCGCTGAGGATCATCATACAGCTTGGCCATTTCATCCAAAAATGAGTCCAGGGTATCCAGAAGAGGGCTGGCTTGTTCCAACATACGGTGGGCCCAGGTTTGAGGCTCCCCTTGGAGTAGGGAGACTATGAACCCCACCTTAGTGCTCTCCAGGGAGAAGGTACGGGGTTGTAGCAGGAAGTAGAGCCGACAAGCATTCCTGAAGGAGCGGAACTTACTGCGGTCCCCTGAAAACCGTTCCGGTGGGGGCACACGAGGTTCTGGGGGTGGCATCATTACTGTGGGTGCTGATGCAGAGGTTGCTGAGCCAGAAAACCGGGATGTCAGGGAGGCCTGATGAGTTGCAGAGCCTGGGGACATGGATTCCACTCTCTGTTCTAGTTGATGATAGCCATCTCGCAGGCCCTGGACTGCCAGGGTAAGGGCCGACATCTGTTGGCACAGAGCTTCCAAAGGCGAGGCACCCCCTTCGGACTCCATTCTGGCTGGATCGTACTATCACGTACCTTACAGCGGAGTCCGGATGCTGGGGATGGCCTCGTGCACGGTTCCGGTCCCAACACCCCTGGTGGTGGGAACAGGGAGTGCTGGGGCACGAAAGGGTGCAAGTGCCTGCGGCTGGTAGACTGGTGCTTGGAAGTACCGGTTCCTCTGGAGAGCTGGTGTATACATTGGCATCCAAGACTGTACTCAGTAAAGGCCGAACAGGTGGATGTAGGCACTGCGAGATCAAGACGGGAAACAGGTCGGCAACTGGCTGGCAAACAAGGTACAAAGCGGAAGGCAAGTTCGTGGTCAAAAGCAGGCAAAAGGTTGGCAACTGGCTGGCAAACAAGGTACAAAGCGGAAGGCAAGTTCGTGGTCAAAAGCAGGCAATAGGTTGGCAACAGGCAGGTGATAAGGTACCAAATTAGAGAGCAGAGACGTAGTCCAGGAATCCAAGCCGAGGTCAAACCAAAGGGAACAGTCAATAAGCGGGGTCAATCCAGGAAGGGTAACAGGAAAACCAGGTGAATCAGGAACAAGGTAGGCAGGAACTTCAGGCAGGTATTCAGGAGATAAGACTGAAGACGATCCAGCACTGACACCATGTGAAGGCCCTGTTTATATAGGGCGCCTTGTGCTGGGATTGGTGGAGGTGCGGGTCCGTGCGTGATTACGCACACACGTTCGTGCTGACGTGGGAGTGCGTGCCCTCGTTCGTATTGACAAACGAGGGCGCGCACAGGTCAGCGTTGGTACGCGGGTACGCCCGCACGTTCGGTTCCGTTGGGAAGGCTGCGCATGGGTATTGGCGCTTGCAGAGTGGGGATTCACCCCTACTGGACGAGGACGGGTATGGAAAGCGTGAGTTCTCTGACAGAAGTGAACCATGGAAGATCTACATCTGTAACTCCTTCCACTTCCTTGAGGCAGCTGAGAAGAGTGTTGTGGTCCACTGTGTCGAACGCCGCACTAAGGTCCAGCAATACCAGAAGACACGATTCTCCATCATCCGCTGCTTCTAGGGCGTCATCCCATATTTTCAGAAGTGCCGTTTTTGTGCCATGGCCTGGGCGGAAGCCTGATTGTAGTGAGTCCAAGAGCTTGTGTGTGTCCAGGTGAAGTTGAAGCTGTTGTACTATTGCTTTCTCCATGATCTTGGAAATGGTGTTCAGGCTTGTTACCGGTCTGCGATTGTTTGGGGTCGAGGTTGGGTTTCTTTAGCAATGGTTTGATGATGCCTTGCTTGAAGGAATTCGGAACCAATCCTTCTTTGAACGACTGATTTACTAGGTGTGTAATAGCGGGGGCTAGAATGTCGGTGCATTCTTTCAAGAGTTTTGTGGGGATGATGTCGTTTGGCAATGTGCTGTCTCGGAGGCTCTTGATGACATTTTTGGTTTCATCCGTGGTGATCGGGGTAAGCGAAAAATGTGGTGCTTGTGCGCTGTGGATGTAAAATTCCTTACCTGGGTTGGGTTGAGTAGAGTTGGTTGTTGTATTTTTTTTGTTGAATTATTTTCTGAATGTTGTCTATTTTGTTGAGGAAAAAATCTGATAACTTGTTGCAGTATTCTTGAGTTTCGTTTCCTAGGGGCTCAAGGCAGGTGGGGTTCATAGTCTGGTCGACTAGTTTGAAAAGTTCCCGTGGTCGGTTTAAGGCTTTTGAGAGGGTGTTTGAGACATGTTCTTTTTTTGCCGTGAAAATTGCTTTATGATATCTCTTGGTGAGTATTCTGTAGTTTGTGTGATTTTCCTTTGTGGTGTTTCTTCTCCAGGCTCTTTCTGCTCTTCTGTGTTCCCGTTTCAGTAGAGTAAGCGTGCCATTAAACCATCCAGAATTTTTCTTGCGGATGGGTGCTCGATGTTTCGGGGCGACTGCGTCTGCTGTTTGTAGAAGTGCCTTGTTTATGAAGCTGAGTGTTCGTTCTGTTGAGTGGTTTTGATTTAGTGTTGCCATTTTGTATGTTAGTGTGGTTTT
>CM053029.1:534318468-534381677 GCA_028564925.1 Lithobates sylvaticus
GTAGGAGAAGCTAAGTGTAATTTAATATACAGTATAATTTTATTTAATTTTTTTTATTAAACTAAAAAATATAGCCTGTCTTAAAACACAAAGTCTTATTATTTCAAGCCTACTGCATTTTAGGACCACCATGCCTTTTAGAAATGTAAAATATAAAATAATCACACTGCTGGTTGCCCTATTGCAGGCTCTAGAAAGTACAAGAAAGGATGCTTTTGTACTGTCCAAAAGCCCTCTGGTTGTTCTTTTGAATCTTGAAGAGGGAAATTGATATAAAACTAAAATTAAGGCATTTTGACTGCACATCTGCTTCATTTTAGTAGCAATGTTTCCTGGGAAAGAGTTCACTATGAATATTGAATTGTCTGGAGGTATAGGCTCAGTTACGGTCAAACAGGTGAAACAAAAGGAACTGTTTATACGCTGGGATCACTCATTTTCAGGGTGATGGTTTTGGTGCAGAAGATTTTGTTTGTTGCATTGGGCCACAGTAATGAGAGTTTTATGGATGAGTTTGGCGTTTTTATCATGGAAACAACTTCAACAGTTGTCATTGGAACAGTTGTCCCTACTGAAATATTTGCTCCCACCTCCTGTTCATAGAAACATTGATGGCAGAAAAAGTGATGGCAGAAGTATGATTGTTTGTTTGTTTTTTATACATGTTTTGTATTTTTTTTGGGGGGGGGGGTTGTTTTTCGCTAACTTTTTGTCTGCGTATAGATCTATGTTTGTCCCAAGCATGTTTTAAGCCATTTATTGACTGGCTCACTATCTCTGCTGGAAGTTTATTCCAAGCATCAACTTTCCTTTCAGTAAATTAATACTTTCTAAGATTAGTTTTTATCTTTCCTACAGTTATTTTGATGCCACGTCCAAATGTTCTTGGTTTTGGTTTCATATTGAAAAAACTGTCCATCTGAACCCCATCCACCCCTTCATGTACCGTATATACTCGAGTATAAGCCGAGATTTTCAGCCCTTTTTTTAGGGCTGAAAGTCCCCTTCTCGGCTTATACTCGAGTCAGTGCGGTCTGCCTACATGAACAGCTTGTCATGTAGACAGACGGCACTATTCAAAAGCCGCGCCGCCTCCTCCCGCCCGTCCGTGATAAGCGGACACTAATTTTCCCAGCAGCGCAGTGTTCCGCCTATCACGGATGTTCTCTCATTCTCATCTCATTGACGAGGATGAGAGAATATCCGTGATAGGCGGAACACTGCACATGACTGCTGGGAAAACCGAGTGTTCCTCCTATCACGGACGAGGAGGAGGAGGAGGCGCGGCTTTCAAACCTGCAATGGCGCCTCGCGCCTCAGCATGTACGCTGATCGGCAGGACAACCGAGGGACACCGCACACCGGACAGCGGCCCCCGAGGGACAAAAGCTTAATTGAACAAGCTGTAGTTAGAAGCTCATTGGTTTCTATGCAGAAGTGAGCCTGATTTTGCACTTTCCAGCTTTAGTAAATAAACCCCATTGTGTACTTAAAAGTGGGGTATGCCTGTAGTATTTACCAAAGCAGCCCCAAACCTCCTCTTTTGGGGCCCCCACTTGCAATCTTGGCTCCTCCTCCTCTCTGTGTGTCCCTATAGAAAGCCACCTGCTATGGGGCCACACATGCATGCTTACTCTTTGTGTGTGTGTTTATGGAGACACACCCCATCGAATTACACAGTGTGGCTTGGCCCCACCCTCCCGCTTCTTCCTCACAGTATTTGATTAACAGCAGCAGGAGCCAATGGCTTCTGCTGCTGCTTTAATCCCTGTGTGAAGAAGGAGGAGGAGAGAGGGAGGAGATAAGAGATCCAGCCATGCACAGCATTGAATTGATTTAGGACTCAGGTAAATATATCATTGGGTGGGGGAGAACAGAAAGCAGTAAAATGTTTTTTACCTTAATGCAGGGAATGCATTAAGGTAAAAATTGTTTAGGCTTTAGAACACCTTTAAGGGTTTTATTAGAGTTGGGATCACACCTGTACCCTGAGCTAACACAAAAACATTAACATGTGTTATGCTTTCTGTGGACCTGCTGTGCATTAAAGGATAACTAAACCTAGGAAAAAAAAAATCTATTGGAGTTTGCAAGTTCTCAGATGTGATGGCTGCAATCATTTTTTTTTTATTTTATCAGGCTAAGAACATTTTATTTTTCACTAAGTAAAGAAAATACCTTCTCATCCTACCAGAAAAACAGTTACCTTGTCACTTCCTGTGAGCTAAACTAGAAGCTCTCACAATTTTTCTGTAAATTATCAATTGAAGCACCTCCTTTTAATGAAGAGAAAGAAAGACAGACACAAGTGCATCTGGGGCGAAAACTATGATTCCTTCCCAATATACAGTGGAGGAGTTGTAGACACCCAGGACAGAAAGTGTGTTATTCGCAAGATCATCAGGGTGAAAAGGAAAGAAAATCCTGAAAAAAGCCAGTAATTGTAAAGGTAGAAGCAGACACTTTATGGTGATTACTGTACACTTTTATCCTTAATTTACTTTCATATAACTGGGTACAGGTTTGCTTTGGATCACAAGCTCAAAGAAAGAGGTAAGATCAGAAAGCATTCACTTATTGGTGAATACGTGTTCCAGACAGGAAACAGACATTTACATTGGGTATCAAACAATCAGTACCAAGACCAGGAGTTTGTTCCAAACGGTCCCACGGCGGCGCCAGGAGCGCTGCCGTGGGACCTGAGAACAGCTACCGGTCATACTGAAATCATGCTTACAGGTAATACGGGTTAGAGGGTGCTAATTTGTTCCACCTAATGCCGCTTTCACAAGTACGGAGAGCTTTTGGTCGAAAAAAGGGGCTGTGTGTATGCTCAATTGGACTTTTGCTGGCAGAATTCCTGCCAGCAAAAGATTGAGAGCAGGTTCTCTATTTTTCGGTCAGAAAAAGTTCAGATTGGAAATTCCAATCGTCTGTAGCAATTCCGACGTGCAAAATTCCTACGCATGCTTGGAAACAATTCAACGCATGCTCAGAACCATTGAACTTAATTTTCTCAGCTCGTTTTAGTGTTGTGTCACCACGTACTTGAAGGTCGAAAGTTCAGCAAACTTTTGTGTGACCGTGTATATGCAAGCCAAGCTTGAGCGGAATTCCGTCGGAAAAACCATCCAAGATTTTTCAGACGGAAATTCCACTCGTGTGTATGCGGCATTAGACCTGCTCTCCTCTGTAATGTACTGACATTGGAAATATTGCAGTCTTACATCCACGTTCCTGTAGTCTGGGCCAAGGGGGTGACATACCAAAAGAGTGCTGTTTATGAAGTGAACCTTTGATCATTTCAAATACCCAGTCAAAATCAGGCAAATTAAAAAAAAAATAACAGGAAATTCTGCTGCTTATAATTTAATGTTTAAAGCAACACTCCGGTTCAGTCTAAAAATGACACCTTTACAAAAATGATTACCGTATCCATTGATGGGATCCTATGTTATTGTGTTCAAGTCAAACTGGGACTTTTAATTTTACAGTTATAAAAAGGGATGCTAGCATGGTGGTACTACAAGCAGCAGTAAGTGGCAAGTGTGTCTTATTAATGATAGGTGGGGCACTTGTGGTGGGCTGTTCCAGAGACCATTAATCAAGATGGCAGACAACAGTGTAAGCGCGTGCATGGAACATTGTGTGGTGATGACGTTTCTTGTGAACGAAGGCGTAAAATCCATGGATATCTACAGAAGACTTCAAGCACAGTATGATGATGAGATGCTCAGCCGCAGTTAAGGCCAATACACACGATCAGACTTTTTGACAACAAACATGCAAATTAGCTGTTTTAAGGCAACATCCGACCGTGTGTATGCTCCATCGGACAAACTTTTTCGGTTTTCATCAGACAAAAGTTCGCTCTGCAAACAGACAAACTTTTCAGCAAAAACAAAAGTCAGATGGAGCAAAGTCCGATCGTGTGTACAGAAAACCATCGGACTTAAGTCCAAAGTATAAACACGCATGCTCAGAACCAATGCAAAAGATCAGACAACAATACAGAAGTTGACCAAAGGGTGGCAGTAAAGAGCAGAAAAACCACGTGATTTGGTGAAAGTTGGATGAAAAAGTCCTGCCGCGTGTATGCAATACAAGTTCACGACCAACGCCCTTTGGACAGAAATCCATGGAAAAGTTTGTTTAAAGTCCGATCATGTGTACGAGGCTTAAGACATTTGAATGGTGTAAACATTTCAAAGATAGCCATATGTCAGCCAGTGATGATCCTGTTCATGGTGGTTCCCAGCCCACAGCAGTCATTCCTGTGAACATTCAGCTCATGAAACGCCTCCTGGAAAATCGACGCATAACCTGTTGTAAATTGCACAAGAGACAAATCTTTCCGTGGGAACCGTGAACACAATCATTCACAAACATTTGCATTTTTGAAAAGTTAGCGCACACTGGGTACCAAGACAGCTTTCTACTTTTGGCCCAGCACAGAAGAGTCTGCACTGAGTTGAAGGAGCATTTTGAAAGGGAACGCACAAGCTCATACTGCTCACTGCACTAAGTGCACATTACAGCAATCTCGGCTGATAGGTATGGCCACATCTCGCTTACAGCTAGACATGGGAGCCGTCAAAAAATTAGTTTAGCTTCGTTCCGTTTCGTATAAAAAAAAAATTCGTAATTCGTAATTCATGTACGAAATTTAATTCGGATTCGTACGAAATCTGAATTTCGTACGAATCGGTACGAATCGTTAATGTCGTTACGAATTGTTACGATTTGTTACGAATCGCTACGAATCGTTACGAATATCGACACTCTACGAATAATAACGAATTAGCCCGAAAACGTATTAACGTTACATAACACAAGTCTATTGTTCACCAATCACTCAGAGGAAGTCCAAAATACGAAATTTCGTTTACGAATACAAAATTTCGTATTTTGTACTTCCTCTGAGTGATTGGTGAACAATAGACAATAGACTTGTTTTATGTAACGTTAATACGTTTTCGGATAATTCGTTATTATTCGTAGAGTATCGATATTCGTTATACTGAATCTCAAATTCATTTGACTCATTCGTTATATCCGCTATAATTTCTTTCATATTAGTTGAAATTCATCATTTGGTAGTTTGGATTCGGATAATTTGGATCCGAAATTCGTAAACAAAATTTCGTATTTCGTACAGAATTCGTAAAAATTCGTAATTCTGATTCGTACAAATATACGAATTTCGAAAAATTCGTACGAATTTCCAATTCGTACGAAACTAATCGCACATGTCTACTTACAGCCCAAACCTTGCTCTGTGTGATTTCAACCTGCTTGGACCCCTAAAAGAGCTCCTCGGGTTTCAGCATTTCAGCATTGATGACAAAGTCAAGCAGGTTGCCCTAGGATGGTTCAGGCATACAGTACTGACAAATCTTTCTGTGCCAAAGCTTTCCAGGCATTAGTTAAATGCTGGGATAAGTGTATAAATGTAGCAGGGGAGTATGTCCAAAAATAAATACAGTTTCCACTACTTGAATTTGTTCTTTCATTATATAAACTCAAAAGTCCCAGTTGGACTTGAACGCCCCTCGAACATTATTGAAAAAAATTATTTGAGATATTCATTTTCAGAGACATCTGTGTTACAAAACTTTTGTGAACACTAATTGCCTCAGCAGAAGCTCAAGTTGCCTGGCTTCTTAAATTGTCTAATGGCTTCTTCATAATAGCATCACATTGAAAATATAAAACTTCAGTTTGACTAGTTTCACCTTAAAGCAACATAATGATGAACTGAAGAAGTAGATTGACTGATGTGGTATCAGGACTATGTTTCAGAAAAACCCACTAGGTCTATATTATGGCTGCTATTTCCTAGACTTTCAGATTTATCTGCTCATACAGATTTTTATCATTTATACCTAAAATTGTGTTTTCATTAGGATATCAAAAGACCTTAAACTCTGAGGCCACCACTTTTGGGATAAATAACAATATTCTGGTAATGCCACAGCATGAGGGTTCACACAGGATGTATTATAGGTTTATATTATGCCAGTCAGGCCAATAAAACTGTTAAAAGGGAAAGGACAAAGAAGGTGCTCTTTGTAAACTGTACCGACAAAAAAAGACAGACAATTTAAAAAATATATATATAATTTTTTACTTTCTGCTTATAAACTTACCAAAATAAAATCGAATTTCTTCATAAATTTAGGCCAATATGTATTCTGCTACATATTTTCTGGTAAAAAAAATCCCAATAAGCATATATTGATTGCTTTGCGCAAATGTTATAGGATCTATTTATTTTTATTATTTTACTAGTAATAGTGGAGATTAGTGAATTATAGCGGGACTGCGATATTGCTGTGGACAAATACTAACTGGAGGAGGGAGGGGGGGAAGAGTCACCTAGGTGGTGTGGGCGGAAGTGGGAGCCCCCAAAAAAATGACATGCCAAATGGAACTCTGCATTAAAGATGGAGCTGCACTCAAATAAAATAGCATTTGCAAATATTGGACCCAAAGCATTCAGGATGAGTATGTAAACTAGATACTAAATCCTAGACACATCACTGCTTTAAACATTCTTAATCAATGTATATAGTGTTAGAATACCAGTAGAGTTTTATAGTGTACATAATTATGAATCCCAGACATTTATATATCCCTAAAGTAGCACAAAAGCCTCATCATTTTCCCTTAAAGTATAAGGGTCGTTTCACACTGGCGGTCTGTCTGGTGGACACCGCTTTGCTCACCAAGGGATTGATCCTCGCTGAGCGGGGGGTGACAGGTCCCTCTCCGTTCACTGTGCTGAGACGGACCTGTCAGAGCCCCACTCCCCTCTATGGGTCCCATCTGATCTGACCTGCTAGACAGATATAAAACAGTGTCATAATCTATCTGGATTTCATGGACAGGATCTGATTGAATAGCAGCGGATGTCAGCGGACATGTCACCACTGACATCCGCTGCTCCATAGGAGTGAATAGAGGGTCCGATCAGGTCCGCCTGAAAAACTGACAGGCGGACCTGATTGGACAGCCTGTGTGAAAGGGGCCTAACTAAAGGCAAAACTTTTTTTATTTGGACTGGGAGTTTTTATTGCTGTCTGTGTGCCCATTAGGGAGATTCACCCTCTCTATTTGTCCTTTTTACCATTATCATTAAAAAGTGAAAGTAAAAGAAAATCCCAAATGTTGGGTTGTTCCCAGAAAAGTAATAGAGGGGAAATCTTCCAATCGGACACTAGTTCTGGTGACCTGGGGGTCCCCAATAAATTCTCATAATTTGCAAGGGTTTTCTCACATTTCTTTTTTGGCTATGGAACAGGAAATTAAGGTAAATCTCCGCAATGGGACTAAGATGGAAAAAATAAACCTTACATACTCTATCCAAAATGAAAAAAAAAAGTTTTGCTTACAGTTCTACTTCATACACCCTGCTAAAGGTTAAATTAACACAAGTCAATCAACCATTCCCTGCCAAATGGTTCACATTCGTTTTTGTTTGCAGCTGTATCCTCCATCTTCCTCTTGGTTCCTTACTTTCCTTCTATAAACCTAATCTCAATTCAATCAATCACATGATGGGGCTGATCTAAACTCACGCAGAGGCTGCCTTCTTTTCTGCTACTTTCAATGTTTCTTTAGTGATAGCATGTTATTCCTGAGAGTGCAATGCAGTATAGAAATTATTATTTATGTCTTGGGCACTAAAGACTTTGATTCGTGCTGCACAGCAGCAGACCATGTAATTTTTTATTTGCTACACAAGCAAACAAATCCTTTTTATAAGAATGAAATGGAAAAAGAGAAAGAAATGAGGACCAGTCTGCCTTGTATTTGGGTTTAGCTCTCTTGTACTGTCTGGCTCCCTGTAAGCACAAATGACTCTATTCTGATACTGACCAGCAAATGCTTTTGAGGAATACTTCTCAGGTCAGAGTCTCAACAGGAGGCAGAGGCACTTATTGGGGATATTTATTAAAACTGGTGCAAACTGATTCTGGTGCAGCTGTGCATAGTAACCAATCAGCTTCTAGGTTTTTTTGTCAAAGCTTAATTGAACAAACTGAATTTAGAAGCTAATTGGTTACTATGCACAGCTGCACCAGAATCTGTGCGCACCAGTTTTAGTAAATCTCCCCCAATAAGTGCCACTGCCTCCTGCTGAGACTCTGACCTGAACAGATGTATGACAGAACTATGTTAGTGTTACATTAGGCTATAAAGCAGCAAGAAGGACAAGGTAGCTAAACATGAACAGAGGGTTTAGATATGTTTTAAATGTCTTATGCCCTCAAATAGGTACCCATAAATTAAGACATAGATCAGTGTTGGCATAACAGTTGTAATGCTTTATTAGAAAGCTTGAATTTAAGTGCATGTAAAGCAATAGTCCAATCTAAGAGATTCCAATTTAAGAGAGTTGACATAGGGGCAAGTGTCCAATTTGGAGGGGTTTTCCTCTAATTTTGCTATGGTGACAACTCTAAATATGTGGGTTTTCCATTTCTTTCTGACTCAGTGATAATGGTAACCAGGACAACTTGAGAGGTGATTCTCCCAAACAGGGGCACAGACAGCAATGCAAACTATAACAGGGGATCTTAATATTCCCTACTCTATCCTAAAAAACAAAACAACATGAAAATGCCTTCACATTTATTTTAATTCATGTGCATTGAATTGAAATATATGTCTGCTTTTAGATTGTTTGCATACATTTAATTAACAATTAGGTGAATATTACTATTTCAGTGCCATGGAAGATTTATTTAGCATCCTAGGGAAATACTTTTCAGATATTTCTAGTTTATGTCAAAGAAATGTCTTAGCTCTAGATAAGTGATAGAAGTAGATCAAAATCTGATTTTAAACAGATCTTACTGATTCATAGGAGCCCAACCACCTGCAAATACTAGCCCAAGCCATTGCTTCTTGGGGAATCCTGATTGTGAACCAAAGAGAAAATGTGGATTGGCTAAATCCCAAGCATAAAGGATGTTTAGAAATTACACATCTCCAGCTCCATTCCTTGAACACCATCCTATTTCAAGCTGTAATGAACTTTATAAAGGCAAAAAAAAACACAAACAAGCTGGGTGTGTAAGTATTACTTTTGTATGTTTGTGTAACTAAGATATTTTTTGTGTACTATGTACTTTCAATTGTATAGCTTTATCATTTTATTGGAAAAATATATCAAAATACATATTAGTGAATGCTATCCCCTTTTAGTGCAACAGAAGAACTTATCGTAATTCTTATTTTCGATGACATGTTTAGATATTACAATTATAGATACATGACCCAAATTCCAAAATGACCTGATCAGAATACTACTGTGTATTGTTATTGTAAATATATGTGACACTACACAAGGACATACTGTACGAGACTAATTTTACTAAATTGAAAAGCTTGCTTTAGAAAAAAAAAAAGCAATTAGCAGCCTGCACTTTTACATCCTGTAACCTCTTCAAAGAAAAAAACAAACATTTCCTATTGACTGGAAGCTGATGAGGTTTTGCTGTTCCCAATGTTAATGAGCACCATTTACTCATCTTCTGAATGATGATAGAAGGCTACAACCAGCTATATGTTATTGACTGGAAGAATCTGACGATGGACAGAAACTAATTATAAAGTGACTAATTTTCAGAGGGGTACATTTTTTACACATTTGGTTGAGCTAATAGTGGAGCTTTGAACATAGATTGGCAAACATAATTATAAGCAAAATAATAAGTAGGAAATGTCATGGATGGATGGAAAAAAAATTGTGAATGGATAGATAGATGTAAAAATGCATGGGTAGATTTTATTGAATTAAAGAAACATTTGAGAAAAACAACTCAAACATGAGTATATACACTACAACCAAAATAGTTTATACTGATATTACTATATAACGCGATGCATGTAAATACTTGTAAGGACTGTATTTAGTGCATTGACTTCCTTTTTAGATCTCCCTTGTCGTTTTATTTTTCTCCATATATACAGTATGACAGTATGATGACCAAATGGTCGAGCATAAGTGACAGTGACAGGGATTGAGACAAACTATAACACTGTCAGAGCTGCTTAAGCAGTTGCAACTGTGGCAGTATAATAGTTTGTTACAACCCCAGCCAAAACGTCAGCTTGGTCTGCAGGTAAATACGAAATAAAGAATGAATTTATATACTGAATATTACCATTACCTGTACCAATACTGCATGATATTGGTCCTTTAAAGCCAGATGGCAGACTTTTTATATAAGAAGTAAAACTTTATGTAGAGAAAGTTGATCTAAATCTCCCAGTAGTAAGGTCTGAAGAGTGAAATGCCCTAAAGTAGATTATAAGATAGGATGACAATACAAACATTCCACAAGAAATTCTCACAGCAAAATTCAGTCCTTTTGAAAATAAAAATGTATTTTCAAAAGACTTGTTTTAGCCTGAACTATTAATTAAAAGTCTGAGATTTTATTCTTTGCCCCAAAGCAGTAAATTCTAAAGCAAAAAAAATAATCTTCATAAAGCAAAACGCATCACAGAGGTTAAAAGCACACTGACTTGTTTTTCTGTAGTACCTGAAGATTCTTGTTTACTGTACATATTCATGTTGCATATTCATAGTTAATCCTTAGCCATGTTAAGCAACAAATTGATCTTTAAAGACACAGCATTTTAGTAGCTAATGCTTATTTCGGCTTTAACACTCACAATGAAATCTTAGCGGATAAATCATAAAATCCTGTAGGATTTTACTTGTTTGCCAATGAATTTTGAAAAGGCCTTACAGCAGTTTGAAGAGCAAACACAATTAGATTTGAAAATTATTCAAGAATCATTTTAACATCCCCTTGAGGTTACTATGTTAACTCAAATGGATTTTGTCTTCGATCAGGACTCAACCACTGCTGGGAAGCTTTGATGAAAACACAGGCAGAATGAGTCCTATTCCTTCATGGCCATTTGCAAACTTACTTAAATTATAAGACAGTTGTAAATATTCCATGATTTACTTTTTACGATAATTGAAGAGCCATTTAATTAATGAAAGCATGTAAAATGCATTTGTAAGCTTGTCCTAGATTGCTACATCACGGTCAAATCATTTTTAGAAAGCCTGAATATTCTTCAATTTGCATTACACTTATTGTGCCAATATTATGTATCAGCAGAGTGATTTGATTTCTAACAGTTCGTACATAATTTATTTATGTTATGTGTGCATGTCCTTAGGGAGGTAGGAAATGATGGTGTTACATTCCTTCTGTAATGAGACATTGCTCTTAGCTACATGAGATGGGGCAGAGTCATAGTGATCTATTTAAAGTCACAACTTTACATGCAACGACTCAAAACTGGTAAATGTACCTTTCAGTAATGACATCATCGATATTATTACTCATTAAAAAAATGAAAAAGTGTTTGTAAAATGTATACTTAAACATCAATATAAATTTGACTTGAATTCTCATTTCTGGATAAACTAGAATATGTATATATAGGAGTCAAATGTTTGCTTAACATAATTAACTTTCAAAAATAAAGTAGTTGATTAGAACATATGGTAGGTAGGGACAATATTCTCAAAAAACTGATGAGCTGAATAAATGAAAGACTGGCATATAACAAGAATTATAAATCACATGCTTATATTCATTACTATACATTTCTATTGTGGACAAAGGCATGTTTGGAAAATGGAGTTTTACATTTTTATGTCTTGATATTCAGCAATCCTGTTTGTGGCTTGGCCTCTTCATCCATCCTTCTATAGGTATGCTAGCTTTGTCGAGTAGTGTACACATGAGGATACGTACGTGTGGTCTTAAGCTACAATTGTAAATTTTCTTTACTGTCTGTGGATTTCAGTTGAATATATAAAAAAGAAATTCTCTGAAACTTTGCCAAAAATATTATAAAATGATTGAAAGTGATAACAACACAATCAAAGGAAATGGAATGGAGGTCTTATAAGTTCATATTTTCTCAGTAAATGAAAGTTATTAAGACCTGTATAATATGTTATACTCTTTTTCAAAAGAGAATTTGTCATCTATTAGGAACTTTTAAAATGAGATGCCCTGCCTAAGGGCCAGCATAACAAAGTGCCTACCATTAACCCATTTTTGAAGCTCCTGATTGTATTTTGGTTTTCCCAAAACAGACACTCATTAAAGGAGAGCCCCAAATAAGAATACTTTTTTTTGGAGATGGGTAGTGGGGATTAGTTTTTGACCTTGGATTAGCACTAAAATTGGGGAGGTCAAGCTCTTAGAAACAAAGCAGAACCAGTATCAGGAAATCCAACAGAAGAGCATTTTCTGGGTAACAAACATAATATGGTGCTTTTTAGAGGGACTATTATTTTAAAACTGCCAGGTTCACTTTAAATAGAGTGAAAAGACTAAATAACTTAAAATTGTTACATAACACAAATATACGTACAGCATGTTCTATAATATTATATTATATATATATATACAATATATATATTAAATAATACAATTTGGGATTCTGTATTTTCTTACCTTTGCCCATGTCAATTACTCACTCTCTCTCATGTCCTGAATGCATCCTATCCTGCGGTATGGAGGGTACATGAGTAAATCTAATCATGCTATCATTAGAGCAGTGAGCATTAGCTATATGATCCATCTATCTTCATAGTGATCTCTGTTAATGAAAATATTCACATTATCAATATCGTACCATTTTGTGTGCCTGTCTAATGTGCTCACTAAGATACCCATAAATGTGCTTGAGGGAGTCAGTTCACCTTGAAATCTACTATACCTCTAATCTGAAAATATTTGTACTATACAGTATTCCATATTCTAATTTAGTTAAACATATATGCATCTTATTTGCTCATTTTATTTAAAAAGAAAAAAAATTATATAATTCGAATGACAACTTCTGTCTCAAAGGCATCTGGCAATTTCTTTTTTTTTTTTTCTTTATTCATTAGGTGGAGTAATCTAATTATCTCTCATTAGAACAAAGTTGATTATTTAATTTATCTTTGTAAATGTGACAGAAAAAGTCTCTCTTTAATTAAGCAGATCAGCCATTATCGGTTGTTGTGTTGTGGGCTTAAACGTTTTCAACAAATAGCATGCATCGTGATCCTTATCGGGAGCTCAGGCAAAGATTGTGAATTAGTGTGTTTATTCCTGGTAAGCAAATTAAACCGTATTATATGAGAAGAAATTACGTTTCCCCACTTCTTAAAACTTTTAACTTGCAGAGAAACAACATTGGCACATTACATTTTTTAACCCTTTATTCCATTATTTAATATTCCAATGTTAAGCCTATACCATAAGCAATCACTCAGGTTCTTCCTCTTTTTTTTTCTCTAGCTGTTATTGTGCAGTATTTATTGCAAATGTACTGGTTTGTTCAGGGCAACAAAGACTCTCTTTATGTTGTTTGACACTGCACCACTGGCAGGCTTGAGTGATGATTAATTAGGTAATTTAGGAATATGTATGATATTTAAATAAATACATAATATAACATATATACAGTAAAACAAAGTAAAAAAATGTTTAGTCAGTTGTTAAAATCATAAAAGATTGCTCATAAAGCATGAATTTGCTGTAAAGGTTTAATGCAATTAAAGGTGAATTTCATGTAGACCCTGGCATGTAGTAAACAACCCTGCTGTTATTTGCACTGTTCAATGAACTGAAGACCATCCAAAAAATTATAATGATTTTATGATGTTTCATGATGTATTATATGAACTAATCGATCATCTAATGATGGAGCCCCCTACAGTAAACTGAAACTTGGTTGGCTACTATGTTGTACTGTACTTTGTCATTACTCTTTTTGTTTTCTTTAATATACCCAAAGAAGTGTTATTTTAATGGACAAGATGACTCGCACTCTTGAGCAGTGAGATAGCACACCTAATCCGTTTTAAAGTGTAACTGTACCATTGGACTTACACTCATAGGGGTTGATTAACTGTGGGCAAATAGCTGCCCACATTGCAAGGGAATTTTCTCTTAGCTTAGTGAATGAGGTGAAGCTCTGCTGGGTCTATCATCCAATCAAGTGCTTAAAAACTGCTGTTTTCATTTTTTTTCTTTGCATGTGATTGGGTATACTTTGAAAAGTGATTTTTCACCACATTTACTAAGCTAAGGGGAAATGTCTTTGCAAAGTAAACAGCCTATTTGTATTTGGCAAATCATGCCCACATCGTTGTCCTCAACACTCCAAGCCCCTTCTGCCAGTCTTATACTCACCTGACCAGCAAAATAACTTCAAAGAGGCCACACACCAGCTCTCTGTACCCCTATCCAATTCTATGAAACATGGGCTCCTACTCAGGATGAAACTTTTATATGAAAGAATATGAATGCAGGAGAATGCACAGCCCAGCTGGAAGATTTTTAAAAGCCATAACTATACTTTAAAAGAGAATTGTGGGAATGTTTTTTTTTTTCAGAATAATACTTAACTAGGTGGATGCAGCATTGGTCCGATGCTGCATCTGTCCCCCACCTGCTCTAACATTGAAGCAGTCTTATGTGTTTCATTTCAAATCCATTGTGGTGGTGTATAGAGCCAAAAAGATTCGAATTGTGTTGATATCCCAATATTTATGAACCTGACTGAACGTGGCCAGTTTAAGACCATTTCTGTTTATAAATGAGCAGGTCTGCTTGCTTCTATCATGCAATCATGTGCAAGACAAAAATGCAGTTTTTTTATTTTCCTTGAATGTGATTGGGTATTTTTTGCAAAGTGAAGCTTTACCTCATTTACTAAGCTCTGGAGCAACTGTACTTGCAAAGTGCAACTGCACTTTGGAAAGTACACAATCTATTTCCCTTTAGTAAATCAACCCCACAGTCTCAGATATGGTCTTAAACAGAGTTTTTAATAGAGTTATCAGCAGTTTAGTAGTGTGAGGGTCTGTTGAAACAATTCATTCCCTTTAAAGGAGAAGTACAGACAAAGCTTATTTGATTGTACTTCTCCTGTGGATCACAGGAGTGCAGTTAGTGTTGCACTCCTGTGACCCATTTTCAGCTGACATCAGACTGAATCCCACTGTCGGCTGACGTCACAGAGCCAGTCCAGGTTCCCGGAAAGATGGCAACCATATGCTCGAGATCTGCCCACATGCCTGTACTGGCACCTGGCTGAGCCTCTCAGTAAGCCTCTGAGAACCTTAGCCGGCCACTCCCGCCCCTACACAGCCCAGCGCTCCAGTGAGCGCGGGGGGGGGTCAGAGTGGGGAGTCGGTGACAGTCACCAGCTTTCTGCTCAGGGAGCTCTGAGAATGCTGCATCCACCTAGGTAAGTATGATTCTGAAAAAAAAAACATTCCCACAATTCTCTTTTAATGTATAGTTATGGCTTTTATAAATCTTCCTAGCTGGGCAGTGCATTCTCCTGCATTCATATTCTTTCCTATAAAAGTAATGTCCTGAGTAAGAGCCCATGTTTCTTAGAATTGAATAGGGGTACAGAGAGCATGTGCCGATCCAGTTGGGAACATTTAGACAAGCTGGTCTGTGGCCTCTTTGAAGATATTTTGCTGGTCAGGTGAGTATAAAACTGGCAGAAGAGGGTTGGGGTGTTGAGGACAACAATGTGGGGTTGATTTTGCCAAATATAAATAGGCTGTTTACTTTGCAAAGATGTTTCCTCTTAGCTTTGTGCCCACCATAAACTGCACCATCTAAATTGCCCCTCCCCCTTATGTACTGCTTTTTTTCCCCTTCCCACTGACACTGCCGCAACAGGATTTTTTTCTCCCAATGACACCACCGCACAGGGACATTTTTTTTCCTTCTGATGACACCACTGACATAGGGGCATTTTTCAATTTCAGATCGCTTCAGTGTGAGGTACATACCCGCATAGGCAGGTAATAGAACGTGTATAGGAACGTATTTTTCCGCTTGAGGTGGGTCATTCCATCCCTGAGGTTTTTACACTATTTGGAGCCTTCTGCTTATTTTTGGGTTTTGCTGGGTGCCTGGATGATTTACACTGAGTGCGGGATGGACATCTGGAGAGACAGACATCATCTGCACTACAGGATCCCGGGACACACCACAGATGATAATTCCCATTGTGCTTTTGACCTTCCATAATAGAGGGTACACCTGCTGGGGTAAGGGCACATCCATATCTGAATGTTGGTGACGTCACATGGTGGAGGGTATTCTTGGATTATCTACTTACAAGCACTTGATTCAAACATCACATTGTTTTGCTTTCTATTTTTATCACTTGGACTGTTAACCCCCCTGGCGGTATTCCCGAGTCTGGCTCGGGGTGGAATTTCAGTACCACTAGCGGTAACCCCGAGCCAGACTCAGGATCGCATCGCAGTATCCAGGGAAAGTTACTTACCTTGTCCACTGGATCCTGCGATGTCTCCACGCTGTGTGTGCGAGCTGTCTGCTCCCTCGATTCACACAGTGCTGAGTTCCACCAAGCTCCGTTCCCTGCGACGTTGCGACGCACGGGAGTGGAGATCGGCGCCAAATTCAAAAAAGGAAAAGCACAAAACACATACAGTATACTGTAATCTTACAGATTACAGTACTGTATAAAAAAAAACACATCCCCTTTGTCCCTAGGTCTGTCCAGTGCCCTGCATGCACTTTTATATTATAAATACAGTTTTTTCCCTTTGTCCCTAGTGGTCTGTCCAGTGCCCTGCATGCAGAATTGAGCGATAGTGATTTGTGGGGAAATTTATAAATTATAAATACAGTTTTTCTGCCTGTCCGTCTCCTCTTGTTGCAGTCCCGCGTGTCGGCGTGCCCCAGGCCCGGCCTCATTTCAATACATGCGCCAAGGGCGGAATCAAAAAGTGTCCCTTTATGTCAAAAGTGGTTTTATCGTGAGACCAGCTAGAAAACAGCGATACCAAATTAGAATCACTTGCAGAATTGAGCGATAGTGATTTGTGGGGAAATCCGTCATCAAACACCCTAAATCTAATGACAGCGACAATTATGCAGTCACTTCTTCGCACTTATTCGTGTCGGCGTGCCCTAATTCATTTCTGTGTCACCTTACCATCTCATTTCTGTCACCTTACCACGCCCCGGCGTTAATTGGTCACCTGCCTGTACGAATTCGCGCCGGCGTGCCCTTAAAAAAATAAAAAAAAAAAAAAAAAAAGGGAAAAAAAAAAAAAAGGGAGCTTGGAGTCGGACCCGGTGGCAGCTGGATGTCACAGTTCGGCCTCAGCAATACCGAGGCAGTTGGCCTCGTTTCACGGTTGCCTCATTCCTGTACGTGCTCCAGAGTCCGGCTCACAGGCACCCCCCATACGGTACGAACAGGCCGGCCCTGTCACGGGAAGTTCGTTCAGTTAAGGCAACATGTCAAGTCAGTCGTTAGTGTGTCATCTGTCATTTGATCCCACAGCGGTCTCGGCAGTCGACTTAAGTCACTATCGCCTGTTGTTATCATCTACGTTGGGTTCCGTCGCTCTGGACGGCAGCAGTTA
Source organism: Lithobates sylvaticus (assembly GCA_028564925.1). Classification (NCBI taxonomy): domain Eukaryota; kingdom Metazoa; phylum Chordata; class Amphibia; order Anura; family Ranidae; genus Lithobates; species Lithobates sylvaticus. The sequence continues at coordinate 534,335,942 of CM053029.1, forward strand.
GGCTCTTAAATAGGTACTTTCTCTCACACTCTCTCAGGTCAGTCGGATTCAGTAGGTCCACCTGCACCAGCTTGATCAGGGTTCCAGCAGGTAAAAAAAAAAAAAAAAAAAAAAAAACGCAGGGGCACGAGGGGCTCCTGCTTTCTCATGGCAGGTACGTAGATCATAGGTGACACATTCAAACTCATTTCTTGTCACCTCTTTATAGGCCCAGCCTGCAGACACGTGACCAGTCTACTAAGTAACGGGTCTTGGCAGCCGCCATGTCATCAGTCGGCAGCAATGACCTCACCACGCCGCTATCTCCGGCATCAGCCTCCGAGGCTGGCAGTGTCCAGTCCCTTAGGGCATGGACAATTCCCAGGCTGTCCGCCGAGCTGAGACGCAGAGGGATACCCTTCTCGTCCACGGCCAGGAAGGCGGAGCTATTCAGGCTCCTCTTCCCACCACCGGCCGCACCAAGCCCCAGCAGCCAGCAGGCGTCTCTGGAATCGATTTCAGCCGCCGTCGCTCAGCTACACACCCTCGTGTCCTCCCTGTCTTCCTCAATCGTTGAGGTCCAGGACAGGGTGTCTCGTCTAGAGACTAGCCCGGCTGCCACGGTTCCGGACCCTGCGGTGGTCCCAGCCATCAGTGCACCGGTCGCAGGTTGTGAGCTTGCCACGACTACCGTACACCCTTCCCACCTGGTGCCACCCAGCGTAAGGAAGGACATTTTAGAGGGCAGAGACGTTAACCTGGCCTCACTCATGATCTCGGTCCATGACTTGGCCAAGAACAAGGCCTACACCTGGGGGGACGTCTCGGTGGTTCTGAAAGCGAAGGATCCGAGGCTCAACAGAAAGCTCACGGTGCCCGAGTTCACGCTCGCTTTCGGCATGTTTAGGGATGTGCTGTGCTCAGCCTCCCCCGGCAGACGGGAGGAACTGGACCTCTACCTCCATTTGATCGTAGACCTGGGCCACAAATACGGTGGCTCAGCGTTCTACGACTATCATCGGTCCTTCTCGGCCAAAGCCGCAGCCAGATTCTCACAGTTTCATCTGACAACGGACTGGAGCGTAGTGGACACGGAGTTGTTCTGCCGCCACTTCGCGGGTCTTCGCTCCCCGCTATGTGCTGTCTGTCAGTCAGCGTCCCACACCACGGTCTGGTGTGCCAACATAGCCTCTGTCCATCCGATAGCTAGCACGGCCTCTACTAGCACGAGCCAGGCTCAGCAGGCCCCGGCGCAAGGACAAAAGGTGGACAAGTTGGGACGTCCGGTGCGGCTGGTTGGGGGAGCCGCCATTTGCAACAATTTCAATTACGGCTCCTGCGACTTCAGCCAGTGCCGGCTCTTGCACATTTGCACCCTATGCCAGAGGGCGCACCCCAGGATTCTATGTGAGGTCAAACAGAAGAACCACGACTAAGCCGGGTCAATGCCCTTTGGCTCGGTGTTTACTTGACCTCACACCCTACTCCGTCACTTGCCAGCTACCTCATCCAGGGTTTCACCGATGGGTTTCATACCGGGCTCGTCACCCTGCCCCACTCCACCCACGAATGTCCGAACCTACGCTCAGCAGCAACAGATGTGCCAGCGATTGACGTCCTTCTGCAGACGGAGTTGGATCGGGACTTCTTGATAGGCCCGTTCAGTCAGTCTCCCTTTAACATCTGGAGGGTTAGCCCTATCGGGCTTGTACAGGGAATAATTTTTCAAATAAAAACATCTGGTGTATGATCTGTCAGCGCCTCATTCTTCCGTCGCTCCCAGTCTCAACTCGCTCGTCCCCTCATCAAGTGGAGGGAGCGATATTGTTTCGCGACCAATTTGACCTTCGGGTCTAAGAGTAGCCCTTGGGCAGCCAGGGCAGATCTGGCCATGGGGGAACTCTTTCTTGGTAATTGGAACGGTGTGTCCCTGTTCATCCCAGTCGTGTCCACGCAGTCACCTCAGGTGGTGACCGATGCGGCGACATCCACAGGATGCGCCGCCATTTTTGGCCATTATGGTTCGCCGCCCCTTGGCCTCCTCAATTACTAGCCACACCAGGTTTCACTACCACGTCAGCCCTCTTGAGCTCTTCCCCATCGTAGCAGCCGCTCACCTATGGGGTCACCATTGGTTTGGACAGACTGTGGCTTTCACGACAGACAATCAAGCCACAGCCAAGATCATCAGCAAGGGCAGGTCTAAATCCAGGCCCGTCATGTCCTTCCTCCGCAGACTGGTCCAGCTGTCCCTACAGCATCAGTTCAATGTTTACTGCTCATTCATTCCAGGGAAGTTTAACTCAGCGCTTATGGTCATTCTCACCTAGCACTGTCACACAGCACGATACGCCAGTACGTGGCCGGGGTGCCGCACTACTTGTCGCATCAAGACCCCGCGAGGCCTTCGGTGTTCTCCTGCCACGCAGTGAGGGCTCTACCACGGGGAGTGCAGAAACACCAGCCGCCAGTCAGCCGAAGCGGCTGCCTACCACGGGGGAGATCTTCAGGGGAATATCTGACATCCTGGATAGGTCCCCTTTCGGTCTCCTCCTCAGCACCGTCCTGCAGGCTGCGATACACATGGCGTTTTATGGGTTTCCACGGCCAGCGAGTTCACTCGCAGCCACCCAGCCGGTCCAGCCTTGCATAGAAGTAGTCTCTGTCGCCACCAGGATCACTACGTCCTTCACTTGGCGACATCCAAAATTCAGCAGCGAGGTTCCGGAGTAGATGTTCACCTGTACAGGACTCACAACAACTGGTGCCCAGTTGCCGTGTTAAACCGCTTGACGGCACTGCTATCCGACCGCCCAGGGTCCAGTCCGCTCCTGCCCTTTCCGGTATACCCCTCAACTCGTCGCAGTTCGTGGAACATGTCCGGGTCCTTCTCGGCAATCTTCAGTTGGACCCCAGCCAGTACTCCGGGCATTCATTCCGGATAGTTATTTATTTTTATTATTATTTGTTATAATTATTTATAGTTATTTTTACATTATAATTTATGTTTTTGTTTCAAACTTTATCATACCCGGGATGTCTACTAGACTCTGGTTTGAACAGATTAAAGTGAGTTATTCCTAAGAATTGCAGGCCTACAATATAAAACGCCAAATTTCCATGCAAAATAATTGTACCGCTTTCAGCACCTAAAATCTGAAATAATAATCATACCGCCAGGGAGGTTAAAGTATAGTTTGGACTTTCTATGTTATTTAGGGATTTTTAGCGCAACTTTTTCTGTTTATCATTGTTTTACAGTATTGTGTTATATCTCACATTTTATTGTTGCTACTCTTGTTAGTGTTTCACACAAGCGCAATATTGTTTTGTTGTTTTTCCTTCTGCTCATTTACTAAGCTCTAGAGCAACTGCACTTGCAGAGTGCAGAGTCTATTTGCCTTTAGTAAATCAACCCCTGTGACTCCTGCCTTCCTGCAAACTATGACTCTACATGCATCAATGATGGCTGGCACTATAAAATTCCTTTGCAAAGCTCTAGAATGTACTGTGTTTATAGTGACACTAGTACATTGATAGGGAAGCCATGTTCTAATGCCGCCGGATTTTTTCACTAATTAGATGGAAATGGGTTTTACATTCATGAGCTTCTTCTGGATGACAGTTTGTGCATACTAAAAAAAATTCTGTACTCTAAATATCAATTCATGTCTTACACAATGGTTGAAAGGTAATCCATGGAAAGTAGCTTTGCTGCCACATGCCATTATTTCATCATCTGTAGGAATATAAGGATATTCGACTAGGTCATCTTTTGGCCGAGCCATTGATTTGCACTGTCTATAAAATAAAGTTTACGAATGGAACTAACAGTGACTTAGCAATAATGTGATACAAATTGTTAAACATGCTCATCAACATACTTTGGCGTGGTACTGCTTGTTTTCACTGTTTGAGGCAAACATTTCAAAATGGAATACTGTATATTGCTGGATCCGTTTTGATATTAATGAGCATACCAGGGCTTTCAAGCTGTAATTGTTGCAAAGCTGCAGTAGGTAACAATGGTCTATCAGGGAACCATAATTTACTGAAAATGGAAATGAGGGAAGCAGCACATTGATTTTGACTGCTATGATGTGCCACATATAGTGAGCACTGAATAAAATTAATTGCCTATTCACTGATTTTTTATTTGCCTGAATATTTGCATGTAGATCTGTTTGATTGACAGATAATCCCACAGTTCAGGAATTCAGCCAATGCAGGATTATTTCTAGGATTTTTTTGTTTCATGATCTGACAGCAGCATTCCTTAAGAATTAAAAAAAAAATAGCAGTTTGCTTATTTACCCAGTAAATATATTTTTTCTTCAGTTGTCACATATTCATCATAATTACCCCCGATGTGTATGTAGCGATGGCTCCTGATGAGCAGGCGCTATTGTTTTTGAAAATTAAGTTGCCTGAAGCCACAGTTGGGCTTCAGGATAATTCTTCTAAAATTTCTGGTTTCAGTACCAGTCTAGCTGGGTTGCACTGGGTTCTCCTTGACCGTAGGTGTCGCTGTCACCGCCGGCAACAGTAGAAATCAGTCTAGCTGGATGCATTAAATGCCACTTACCTCTCGGAACCAGCCCAGTGGTAGTGTTCTCCTGCTGTGAATTCTGGGGGGGGTATTTAAGGTACGGACACCATGTGACAAAGAAAGCTTTTCCTGTCCGCGTGGTTCTGGTGGTCCTCCTGACCCAGCCTCATGGCCCTCCTGGCCTGGGGTGCGAACCATGCATCCTGTGTCTCGGAGTGACTTTCGGAGCCTACTGATCCAAGTCCGGGGCCATCTCATCGGAATGGAGAGGCCCAGCAACTGAAGTACCCCAGGGGAGGATCCTTTCAGGAGAAGGCCATGCGCAAGGCTGGCTTCTCTGAAGGAGCCTGCAGTCTTAGTTGAAGGACGCGACCTGGATCATCCCTCATATGGTATCGGCTGAGAGAACCTGGTACCGTATGACAGTTGTTTAAAGTTCATCCAATACCTTAGTGATGCATAAGTGTAACCTACAAGTCTGCGGCAGAGACTTTACCGAGTATAAATGTAACCTACAGGTCTGTGGCAGAGACTTTATCAAGTATCCTACCGGTTGCTAGGCCTAGTGAGAGAGACCTATCCAGGGGACTGCAGGAATCCAGTTGTGAAACAGTTTATTCTCTGGATTCGTCTAATATCTTCACCCTGCAATGTAAGTACCGGAACTCACCCCTAACCCTCTACCCTTTATCAAGAGACTGTGTTCTATTTTTCTGAATAAATAGCCTAAAAGAGGATTCAGTGTCAGTCTCAACCTTTTCTCTGGGTTACTTTCCACGGGATCCCCAATACAGAGCTACAACAGGTGAGGTAACGGTAGGCCCAAATAAAACCAGCAGCTCCTTCGGGGGTCAGTGCTACATGTATTTCTTTTGTATGAAGAAAAAAAATTCAGAAGTGTCTTAGATATCTAATAAGCAATTAAGATAATTAGGGAATAATCCAGAAACATAAAATAGAAGAAGAAAAGCTTGTATTTCACAAATTTATGTTGGATTAATTCTGCAAAAGTGTTATCAAATTCAAATTCCACAGCTTTGCAAATATAGAAAATGTTATTACAAAATGTTATAATTTTTTTAATTAAAATTAGATTACAGGAAAATCAGTTAATATGACAGAATTTAAAGTATCAGAATAATGAATGGAGGCGCATGCGCGGAGCAGACCAAGATGGCCGCCTAATCTCGGAGCTCCGTCCCGCTCCGCTCGCTCATCGCTCCCTGCACGGGGCAACGTCACTCAGTTAGCCGCCTGGCGGGACCGGAATACAGGGGGAGTCAGCGGGCACACTTTTCGGCCGTTTACAGAGCAGAGGGAAGGCTGGGAAGCCCTGTTCGGGCTGATCTTACCTGACGGCAATAAGGCCGCTGTCTCTTCGGGCGCTGTCTCCTCAGGCGCTTTTCCCCTCACTGCACAGCGGGACACCCCAGTGAAATAGATCCCATCGACCCTGGGACGCAGAGACTGCTTGCAGGCACAATTTCTGGCTGTCGGGGACTGTGACAGAGGAGCCCGATTTTCATTCTCCTCAGAGCCCTAATAATCCAAAATGGCGGCGGAACGGCAGCTGCATGAGGCAGTCTCCTCAGGCAAATCTCCCTCATCTCTATGGCGGAACACCCTTCATTAGGAGGTATGTGGCAGAGTTCCTCACACCATACCCACTATGGGACCTTTATCTACAGCCACCACTGTGTCCCTCATTCACCACACACTGGATGAGATGCTGTTGTCCCCCTCCTCAGCAGCATCCCCTGGTCAGCCTGTGACACATCAAGCTGTGGAATCTCACACCCTCCAGCACCCAGATATGGCCCTGATGTTTTCTAGATTTGCGGAAATGTTGGATAAGGGATTAGCACAGAATGCCGCCAGAATAACTTCTGACATTAAAATGGATCTCCAGATGCTAGGTACCCGAATTGAAACCGTCGAGCACAGAGTGGATTCCACGATCACTAGAGTCAATCAAAATACCGATCGTATCCAAGATTTACATGACCAGCTAGATACTGCCATGGCCAAAATTGACGACCTTGAAAATAGGTCCAGAAGGCTTACCTTTAGGATCAGAGGCCTGCCTGAGACCATCACTGACATTCCTGAAGCGGTGCACTCCCTCATTAAATCCCTCATTCCTGATATCAGAGCACACAAAATGGAGCTTGATCGGGCGCATAGAGCTCTGGGACCCCCCCGTCCTGATGGTCTACCCCGAGATGTTGTGGTCAAACCACACTACTATAACGTCAAAGAAGAAGTCATGCGGAAAGCTCGTTCATCCCCTCAAATCCAAATTATGGGTCACCCAGTTCAACTTTTGGCGGATATTTGGCCATACACGATCCAGAAACGGCGGGCGCTTAAACTTCTTTTGACAATAGTTGCACAAAAAAACATCAAATACTGGTGGCTCTTTCCCTTCAGCTTGAAGTTTGAGCATAACGGCAAGCCCTTCAGATTCTCCTCCTTCCAGGACGGTGAGCAATTACTACAGAAACTGGGCCTCATCTCTACGGATCCGCCCTCTCCAATGCAAACCTCATCCTCCGTCTTAACTAAGCGACCTCCCCCATCTAGCCCACTCACGTCACTATGGTCGAAACCTAAAACTAAGAAGGCCAAAGAAGGACTTCCTCCCTGAGCTACTGATCTGGACCTCTTCATTACCACATCCCCTTAACAGGGGCTGGGTCCACTTTGCATGTTTTGCATTAATGCCCACATGGACTCACACCTCCTCTGACCTCCTGAGGTTCCTTCCCTTTATCCACTGTTGAATTCTACAGATCCTTCAGGTTCTCCACTTATTACCTACTTATTTGTGATCTACCCTCCTACCAGATCCCTTCTTTCCGGCTTATGGACAAGCTCAAAACTCCTCTGGACTTCCTGGACAATCTGGTTCTTCCCTTCACCCATTGGCCATGGTTATACCCCCCTATACCCTCCCCCAAGTAACAAAAGACATTGTATGACTATACTTGCTGATCTTTTGAGGACGGCCGCTTCCCCTCTCCTCCCCATATGGTATCCACTTGCAGCCCGTCAAGTAGTCGGCCTCTTTCCTCGCCCTCTGCAATCCACCCCTGTTCCTTATGCCACTTCCACCTAGGAGCCTAGTCCCCCCCTCTCCTACCTAGTTTTCTGAATGTCTCCCTACCATCTAGTTGGGTCTTGCTCCCCCTAGACCACCGGTTGTACTTTTGCTTCATTTAGCTTACCCTCATTGATTTGTTCATTCTAGTTACTATAGTGACGTTACCTGTTCAATTTGCATTCATGTGTTTACAGTTAGGAGTGCCGCGAGCAGAGCGGTACCACTGCACCTCCTCCTGTACTCAGAGTCGCAGATTTTCCTCTGCCCTCGGAGTCGGATTCGTCCCCACTGGTTGGGGGATGTGAAAACGTTTTTTCTGAATTATTTTTACTTATTTATTTTTTTTTGTTTTTCCCTTCTACCCTTTTCCTTCGGAACTGGATGGTTTTCTTTTGCTTCCACTCTGGGGATCTCCCTAAGCTTCTCTTTTCTTGGTCTTTTCTATTCACTTTTACTTGTACTAATCATTCTCTTTTTCTAGTGATGCGTGCGAACTCGTGCTCCTGCCGGAACATGGAGGCTGCTGTCCCTGAGAATACTGCTCGTCTGAACCCCAGGCTTCCTGTTGAGTTAAAGGTAAGTGAATGGGAATCACTAGCTGTGCCCTCTGTTATGCTCCATGGCTGACCACGCCACGTCTCGCCCCTCCCTGTGCATTGCTTCGCATAATGTTCAGGGGCTCAATTCTCCCATTAAACGCAGGAAAATTTTCCAGTCCTACCATGACCGTAAAATAGATGTGTTATTCCTCCAGGAGACACATTTCCCCAAATCATACTCTCCCTCCTTTATACACGCTAAATTCCCCAAATTCTACCTGGCAAATTCTGACAACAAATCTAAAGGTGTATTTTTCTCCCGCAATACTCAGTTCTCTCTTCTCTCTGAGTTTAAGGATCCGGGCGGCAGGTTCTTGCTGGTGAAAGGCTTCATTGATGAACAACTCTATTCATTTATCTCCTATTATTCTTCAAACAGGGGACAATCAAAACTTTGAACCCGCTTACCGAGGGCCTGTGTCACGTACCTTAAGGCAGAGCCCGTATTGCAGGGAGCGGCCACTCGTAAACCCCTGGTTCGGGAACCCCTGATAGGGAAGACAGGAGCTCGGGAGCACAGGGGAGCACAAGTGCCTGGCTGATAAGCTGGGTAGAGGGCTGGAGATCTGTGCAGACGGGAACCAGGAGGTGTCCTGTAGTCCAGCAGCAGGAAGCAAGCAGGTAATGTGCAGCAGACACAAGGAGGTGTCCTGTAGTCCAGCAGCAGGAAGCAAGCAGGTAATGTGCAGCAGACACAAGGAGGTGTCCTGTAGTCCAGCAGCAGGAAGCCAGCAGGTAATGTGCAGCAGACACAAGGAGGTGTCCTGTAGTCCAGCAGCAGGAAGCAAGCAGGTAATGTGCAGCAGACACAAGGAGGTGTCCTGTAGTCCAGCAGCAGGAAGCAAGCAGGTAATGTGCAGCAGACACAAGGAGGTGTCCTGTAGTCCAGCAGCAGGAAGCAAGCAGGTAATGTGCAGCAGACACAAGGAGGTGTCCTGTAGTCCAGCAGCAGGAAGCAAGAAGGTAATGTGCAGCAGACACAAGGAGGTGTCCTGTAGTCCAGCAGCAGGAAGCAAGCAGGTAATGTGCAGCAGACACAAGGAGGTGTCCTGTAGTCCAGCAGCAGGAAGCAAGCAGGTAATGTGCAGCAGACACAAGGAGGTGTCCTGTAGTCCAGCAGCAGGAAGCAAGCAGGTAATGTGCAGCAGACACAAGGAGGTGTCCTGTAGTCCAGCAGCAGGAAGCAAGCAGGTAATGTGCAGCAGACACAAGGAGGTGTCCTGTAGTCCAGCAGCAGGAAGCAAGCAGGTAATGTGCAGGCGGGTCTCAAACAGGCAGGGTCAAACACAGACGGGCAGATCAGGTACAAGGGAGCATCCAAAGGGGTAGTCAAGTCCAGAACCGGGATCGGGGCAGGCAGAAGTCAGAAGAGTCAGAGACAAGCCGGGTTTCAGCAGGGATCAGGTGAATCAGGTTTTGCAGGTAGACAAAGCACATACAGGGAACGCTGTTGATCGGGCAGCAAGGCAACAAGGACTGGGTTGGGTTTAAATAGCGCTCTTGGCGCCAAACAGCGTCAAGGCCGCCGCGCGTGCACGCGCGCGCTCCCGCGCACGCCCGCGCGCACCGACAGCCGCGCTATTGCGCATGTGTGGGCGCAGCAGGCCCGTTCTGAGCCGGGGAATCCTTCTCCTCCTGGGGATGTTGGGACGCCCGCTGGAGGGGCTTTCCTGACATTGCCCCCCTCCAATGGGCAGCCTCCGGATGCCCAACTGGGCCCACTTACTTGGATTGGCTCTCTTGAAGGCCGAAATTAGCCTCTGGGCATGGATGTTAGCCTCTGGCTCCCAAGAATTCTCTTCCGGCCCGTAGCCCTTCCACTTTACAAGGTATTGAACCTGGCCATATCTCTTCCTGCAGTCCACAATAGTTTCCACTTCAAATTCCTCCTCGCCATCGATAAGCACAGGTTCAGGAGGGCCGGTGTTCCGGCTAGCAAAGGGATCCGGAGTTGAAGGTTTTAGAAGGGCAACGTGGAAGACTGGGTGGATTCTGAATGAGTCAGGCAGTTTTAACTCGTACGCCACATTATTGATTTTTCTAGTTACAGGAAAAGGACCCACAAACTTTGGCCCCAACTTCTTGGAGGGACACGCCAGTTTCAGGTTTTGGGTGGACAGCCAAACCAAGTCTCCCGGTCTTAGGTTGAGGTCCCCTCTCCTCCTCTTGTCAAATATCGCCTTGTTTCATTCCTGGGTCTTCAGTATCGTCTCCTGAAGTAACTTGTTATTGGTGCTGAAAAAATTCAGGGTTTCCTGGGCTGCTGGCACGGAGCACTCTGGGATGCTGTTGGACAAGAACAGGGGGTGAAACCCGTAATTTGAAAAAAATGGAGACTGGTTGGTTGCAGAATGAACAGAGTTATTGTATGCAAACTCGGCAAGAGGTAGGAGGGGGACCCAGTTATCTTGAGAAAAACATGAGTAGCATCGCAGGTACTGTTCCAAGGTCTGGTTGGTACGTTCGGTCTGACCGTTGGTCTGGGGATGGTAAGCGGAGGAGAATAGGAGGTTGATCTTCAGGGCCGCACATAATGCCCTCCAGAACCTGGACGTAAATTGCACCCCTCGGTCAGATACGATATTGGCGGGGATTCCGTGGAGCCTTACAATCTCCTTGATGAAGACTCTTGCGGTCTCAGGAGCTGAGGGGGTGCCTTTCATGGGTAAGAAGTGGGCCATCTTGGAGAACCTGTCTACTACCACAAAAATGGTCGTGAAGTCTTCAGAAGGGGGTAATTCGACAATGAAGTCCATGGAGATCATCCTCCATGGCTTCTCCGGGACTGGAAGGGGGTTCAACAAGCCCCAGGCTCTTGTCTTGCTGCCCTTATTCTGGTTACACGTGATACATGACTCGACGTATGCCCTGCAGTCCTTTAGAAGGTTGGGCCACCAAAAGGTGCGCAGGAGAAGATCAGCGGTCTTGCGGGCACCAAAGTGGCCGGCCAATTCGTGGTCGTGGCAGGATTTCAGGGCGGCCACCCGTGACTGTTGAGGAACGAAGATCTTCTCCTCATGCCACAGCAGACCGTCTCTAGGCTGCAAGGAACTGCCCGGCTGGTGAGGGATCAAAGCGGAGGCTTGTTTAATTTCGAATAGAAGATCCTCATGCAGAAGAAGGAAGTTACCTGGGGTAAGTATGGTGTCTGGAGGTGGCGGAACTGTGGACTCACTGAACATTCGTGATAGAGCATCAGGTTTGGTATTCTTGGATCCGGGCCTGAAGGTGATATGAAATGAAAATCTGGTGAAGAAAAGTGCCCATCTAGCCTGGCGGGGTCTCAACCTCTTGGCTACTTTTAAGTATTCCAGATTCTTATGGTCCGTGTAGACCAGGATAGGATGGGCGGCTCCTTCCAGGAGATAACGCCACTCCTCGAGCGCGGCCTTGATGGCCAGTAGCTCTCTATCCCCGACATCGTAATTTCTCTCTGCTTCGGACAGCTTACGGGAGAAGAAGGCCACCGGGTGGAGGAGCGCCTTAGGGCCTTGTCTCTGGGAGAGGACTGCCCCTACCGCCACTTCAGAGGCGTCGACCTCCAAGATGTAAGGGAGTGCAGGATCCGGGTGTTTTAAGACAGAGGCCGACACGAACTGGTCCTTTAATGTAGAAAAGGCAGACTGAGCTTCAGGAGACCACTGGAACTTGGTACCTTGCTTGGTCAGTCTCGTGATGGGGGCAATGATGTTGGAAAACCCCTTAATAAATTTGCGATAGAAATTCGCGAATCCTACAAATCGCTGAATTCCCTTCTTGTCCGTGGGGGCAGGCCAATCCAGGATGGCAGACACCTTTTGCGGATCCATCTTAATCCCATCTACTGAAATGACCAAGCCTAAGAACTGGATACTTTGACGTTCGAACTCACACTTTTCAGGCTTCGCATACAGGCCATGCTGGCGAAGACGGGTCAAGACCTTCCTGACGTGTTCCCTGTGAGTAGGCAGAGAGGGAGAGAAAATCAAGATGTCATCCAAGTAGACGATAACAAATAAGTCAAGATAGTCTCTAAAAATGTCATTTACAAAATGTTGAAACGTAGCAGGGGCGTTGCAGAGCCCAAATGGCATCACCAGGTATTCATAGTGTCCGAAGCGGGTGCGAAAGGCAGTCTTCCATTCGTCCCCGCTTCGGATACGGACCAGGTTATATGCCCCACGGAGATCTAATTTGGTAAACACCACAACTGTACCAAGCCTCTGGAATAGTTCCGGTACCAGGGGCAGAGGGTACCGATTCTTAATTGTAATTTTGTTCAAGTCCCGGTAGTCTACGCAGGGGCATAGAGAGTGATCTTTCTTCTCTACAAAGAAAATCCCTGCCCCGGCTGGGGAGGTAGAAGGTTGTATAAACCCTTTTCGCAGGTTATCATCGATGTATGCTTTGAGAGTCTCCAACTCCAGTCCTGTTAAAGGGAAGATTCTCCCGAAGGGAATTTCTGCACCTGGTAAAAGTTCAATTGGGCAGTCATAGGGTCTGTGTGGAGGGAGTGTCTCTGCCCCTTTTTGACTGAACACGTCCAAAAAGCTGTGGTATTCTTCCGGGACAGCCCTACGGGCCTCAACGTCAGCCTCTAGACAGAGCAGAGAGGGTGAGACGTTGGTGGTCCCTTGCAGGCAGTGCTGACAGCAGTAGGGAGAGAGGAAGCTGATACTCCCCGTGGGCCAGTCGATTTGAGGATTATGGGCCTTGAGCCAGGGTATGCCCAGGATAACAGGGAACAGAGGGGACTCAATGATGTCCAGGCGGAGTAGTTCACTGTGGTTACCCGCAATGGTAGCGTGTAGAGGAACCGTCTCTTGGGTCACAGGTCCAGATCTGATAGCCGACCCATCGGCTAGATGTACCGACAGTCCTCTGGCTCGGGGACGTAAAGGAACTCGAAATTTGCGGGCAAAAGTCTGGTCCATGAACCCACTACAGGCTCCAGAGTCAATTATGGCGGGGACCAGAGTATTCCCTCCTGGGAGCTGTAGGGAAAGGGAAACAGTCAGGTGAGACGCATTATTAAGTACTGCAGGCAGAACAGTGGAAAACAGAGAGGAGTGCTTACAGGACTTCGCGGGACAGGCCCTTACGTAATGTCCGGGTTCCCCACAGTAGAGGCAAAGGTTCTGGGTTCGCCTGCGTTGTCGCTCCTCTGGGGTCAGGGAAGGACGAAGGACGCCCAGTTGCATAGGCTCAGGGGGTGCAGTTGCGGTGCGGCCAGAAGGGTAGGGTACCCGGGGTAGCATCCACACCGGACGGGAAGAACCGGCCGTACGCTCAGTCCTACGCTCCCTCAGATGCCTGTCTATCTGAGTGGACAGGTTGATTAGGTCTTCGAGAGTCTCAGGGATGCCCACTCTGGCCAACTCGTCCTTCAAAGACTCGGAGAGGCCCATACGAAATTGATGACGCAGAGCTGCGTCATTCCAACTCGTATCGGCGCTCCAGCGCCTAAACTCGGATGCATAGTCTTCTGCCGCCCTACGGCCCTGTTGTAGGGAAAATAAAGCTGCTTCGGCAGTTGCTGCCTGTTGTGGGTCTTCGTAGAGGACGCCCATGGCCTGGAAAAAGGTGTTTAGATTGCTGAGGCATTCGTGCTTCTGTTCCACCAGGCGGTGGGCCCAGGCCTGGGGCTCCCCTTGTAGCAGGGAGACCACAAACCCCACCTTGGTGGACTCAAGGGAAAAGGTTCGGGGTTGGAGTACAAAAAAGAGTTCACAGGCGTTGCGGAATGCCCTATATCTGTTCCGGGCCCCGGAGAATCTATCCGGAGTGGGGACCTTGGGCTCAGGAGGCAGCATAACCACCGAGGGTGCAGGTGATGCGCTGAGCGCTGTTGGGCCTGAGGTGGCTAGGGTCTGCACGCGTTCCTCTAGGCGGGAGTACCCCTCCTGTAGGGAGTTAACGGCCTGTGTCAGTCCGGCCAGGTGACGGCATAAGTCCTCCCTAGCCGTGGCTCCCTGCATGGGCTCAGTTATGGCTGCCCGATACTGTCACGTACCTTAAGGCAGAGCCCGTATTGCAGGGAGCGGCCACTCGTAAACCCCTGGTTCGGGAACCCCTGATAGGGAAGACAGGAGCTCGGGAGCACAGGGGAGCACAAGTGCCTGGCTGATAAGCTGGGTAGAGGGCTGGAGATCTGTGCAGACGGGAACCAGGAGGTGTCCTGTAGTCCAGCAGCAGGAAGCAAGCAGGTAATGTGCAGCAGACACAAGGAGGTGTCCTGTAGTCCAGCAGCAGGAAGCAAGCAGGTAATGTGCAGCAGACACAAGGAGGTGTCCTGTAGTCCAGCAGCAGGAAGCCAGAAGGTAATGTGCAGCAGACACAAGGAGGTGTCCTGTAGTCCAGCAGCAGGAAGCAAGCAGGTAATGTGCAGCAGACACAAGGAGGTGTCCTGTAGTCCAGCAGCAGGAAGCAAGCAGGTAATGTGCAGGCGGGTCTCAAACAGGCAGGGTCAAACACAGACGGGCAGATCAGGTACAAGGGAGCATCCAAAGGGGTAGTCAAGTCCAGAACCGGGATCGGGGCAGGCAGAAGTCAGAAGAGTCAGAGACAAGCCGGGTTTCAGCAGGGATCAGGTGAATCAGGTTTTGCAGGTAGACAAAGCACATACAGGGAACGCTGTTGATCGGGCAGCAAGGCAACAAGGACTGGGTTGGGTTTAAATAGCGCTCTTGGCGCCAAACAGCGTCAAGGCCGCCGCGCGTGCACGCGCGCGCTCCCGCGCACGCCCGCACGCGCTCACGCGCGCCCGCGCGCACCGACAGCCGCGCTATTGCGCATGTGTGGGCGCAGCAGGCCCGTTCTGAGCCGGGGAATCCTTCTCCTCCTGGGGATGTTGGGACGCCCGCTGGAGGGGCTTTCCTGACAGCCTGACGGTTTATGGAGGCAACTCTAACACTGCCTTTGACGCAGGACTGGACAAGTCCCGCCCACCTGGCAGGGACCGTATCCGTCCCACCAGGCAGAGCCTTAATGTGGCTAGACAGATCTTTCACCAGGGGTTGGTGGACGTGTGGAGGGAAATAAATCCTCGTGCACGAGACTACACACACTTTTCTCACCACCATAACACCTATGCAAGAATTGATAATTTCTTTATGCTGTCTACCCACGTCCCGCTGGTGAATAGGTCTGTCATTAAAGACTCTGCCTGGTCGGACCACTCCATGCTCCTGCTCACCATGAACAGATCGTCAAGACCCAGTAAAGGGTTTTATTGGAGACTTAATGCCTCTATTCTTAGTAATTCCGCTCATGCTCTTGAAATTGAAAAAGGACTGCAGGAATACTTTTTATTGAATGATGTCAATAATATCTCTCCTACTACACTATGGGCTGTGCACAAGGCCTTTATTAGGGGTAAAATTATCCAAATAGCCTCTAGGATTCATAGGGCTCGTAAAACAGATGTGGAACGATTAGACTTTAGAATTTCAACTGTTAAGCAAACTGCACAAACGTAACCCCTGTCCAACCACGGCGAACAAACTTGACACGGCACGTACTGCCCTGAATCTTTCACTCACAGCATTAGCGGAAAAGAGTCTACGCTGGGCAGGGGGTAGGTTTTATCATCAGAAGGACAAGCCGGGTTCCCTCCTAGCTAACAGGCTGACCCCTAAAATTAAATGTCGCACCTTACCCAAAATTAGACTTCATGATTGTACCCTCTCTCAAAACCCTCAAAAGATCCTAGAGGTCTTGCACAACTTTTATAGCTCCCTATATAGTGATGGCGGAAAGGTTTTTTCCCCTACCTTTCGGAACTCATTTCTCAACTCACTAAACATACCTAAGATCATAGATCAACACAGGGCTGAATTGGACTCATCGATCTCAGCTGAAGAAGTAACTCTAGTTATTAAAAATCTCCGCAATGACTCAGCCCCTGGCCCTGATGGTTTTTCCACTCCATATTACAAAAAATTTTCGGCCACCCTAACTCCTTATCTAACTAGATTCTATAACCAACTACGAGCGGGCTCTCAGCTTGACAATGTCTTAAACTCCGCCTTCATCACAATTATTCCCAAGCCTGGCAAGGATTCTAGTTGTCCTACAAACTACCGCCCTATCTCATTGATCAACAATGACCTAAAAATTTTGACAAAAATTTTGGCAGACAGGATCTCTACTTTTATCAGTCTTTACATACATAGGGACCAGGTTGGCTTTATACCTGGGAGACAGGGCCCGAATCAGATCAGGAGGGCGATTGACATTGTCTCCCTCCTTCAATCAGGTTGGGATGGGGGTCCTTCTCAGGCGGGGCTCCTACTCTCATTAGATCTGATGAAAGCTTTCTATACTGTCTCCTGGTCTTTCCTGACTCCTATCCTACAGAGGTGGGGTTTCGGGTAATCCTTCCTTAACATTATTATGGCCCTATACGCCACCCCGGAGGCAAAGATTAGAATGCAAGGCTTTTACTCCGATTCCTTCCCTATTCGCAAGGGTACGAGGCAGGGCTGTCCCCTTTCTCCACTGATTTTCGCCATCGTCATTGAGACCCTAGCCATTGCCATAAGAGACAACCCCGATATCTGCGGAGTGAGTTGTGGGCCCCAAACTCATAAATGTGCCCTATTTGCTGACGACGTGCTGCTTTTTGTCACTTCGCCTTTGACTTCACTTCCTAATATCTGCAAGGTGCTCGATGACTTTGGTAAAGTTACTGGTCTCTGGGTTAATTATGCAAAATCTCTAGCCTTAAACATAAACTTACCCACCAGCTTGGTCTCACAACTTAAAGAAAACATTCAATTTCAATGGCATGATAAGGCGATGCCTTATTTAGGGATTAACCTAACGTCCTCTATAAACAGTCTCTATGCAGCTAATTTCCCTCCAATGTTTTGCAAATTGGGAAATGATCTTGGACAATGGGATAACCTTGGACTCTCCTGGATGGGTAGGGTTAACGCTGTTAAGATGACCCTTTTGCCACGCATTTTATACTTATTCAGGTCCCTACCCATCCCTATTCCTAGGGATCAGATTAGAAAATTCCAATCTAAGATAGTACATTTTATTTGGGGATCAAAGGGACACTGGGTGGCGAAGGGGACCCTCTATCGCTCCAGAGCTCAGGGGGGGGGGGGGTTGGATTACCTAACCTTCTCTGGTACCATCACGCAACTCAATTGTCTCAACTTTCTGTCATTTACTCTAAAATAGCACACCAAGGGTGCATATGGAGCGGCAGGCGGTTCCCCAATACACCCTGGACTTCCTTTTATGGTGCCCTGCCAAAACTAGACCTGCTGTAATGGCCCCAACATTATCCCACTCCCTAAGGCTTTGGGATTCGCTTAAAGAAACTCACTTTTGATATCACATTGGCACCCGCTTTCACATATCTTTCGAAACCCTCTCTTTCCCCCGGGCATGGACATTAAGGCGTTTCAATGGTGGCTGGATAAAGGGCTTTATAGAATTGGACATTTTGTCAGCTCTATGGGGCCCCTGACACCCATTCATTGCTCTAACAAGCTGGACATGCCCCACACGGAAAGGTTCAGACTCCATCAGATCTCTCATTTTGTCTGTTCTCTGGGGTCCTCTAAGCCCAATTCCCTGACGGTTACGGCGTATGAGATGTGGTGTGGTCAGGCTACGGAGCAGCGGGGAGGGATAACGGTGATATACCAATCACTTGCCTCAGCATCCTCCAAAACTCTCTACATGAGGGAATGGGAAAGGGACCTGGACCAGAGCTGGAGTCTGGGGGAATGGCACAAAGCATCAACCTCTGCTTATAAAGGCTTATTAAACATAACTCTGATTGAGGCCAATTTGAAAGTACTGATGAGGTGGTATCTCGTTCCACTCAGAATAGCGAAAATTTACCCAAATGCATCTCCATTATGTTTCCGAAATTGTGGACATGTGGGGTCGATGCTGCACACATGGTGGAGTTGTCCCAAGCTCAGGGGACTTTGGAATAAGGTCTTCCAAATCATTAGGAAACTTACAGATAGGCCCATCCCCCAGACTCCTCAAATAGCTCTTCTAAACTTTCATCACCCAGGTACACCAAAACTGACTCAACGCCTCATTATGTTCATCCTACTTGGTACTAAACTAACCATTGCTCGCTCCTGGAAGCAGCCTTCTGTTTCTTTCACCCTGGTTAAGAGAACAATATCATGGATTATGGCCCAGGAAAAGATGACTAGCATCCTTTTAGACACTGTTCCCAACCATGAAGCCATCTGGGAACCCTGGCTTAAATACATCTCCCTGATTCCAGCCACTTCCACTTCTCCAGGCGCTGAGTAGGGCAGTGGGTTATGCTCCGTCAATGAAGATCTTCTTCTTGCCTCTTCTTCTCCTCTCTCTCTCTCTCTGCTCTTTCCCCTCTCCTCCTCTCTCTCTGCTCATCTCTTGTTTCGTCCCCTTTTTTTTTTGGGTTTAGTTTTTATATTATCTCATATGCATTCCATGCTTACGACACAGGCCAAACATCCTTTCCCTTTTTTTAAGATTTGTCTCACTTTTGAAGGACTAGGCCATATCTCCTATCTGCTGGAAGCATTTGACCATTGACTACCAAACACACTGATTTTCTTTTTTTTTCCTTGACTGACGTTTTCCTTTTTATTTACATTTTTTGACTTTTTATTTTTATCCGCTGTCATCCATGCATACGATCTCCCATGGTTCGTAGCGGATAATTGGGATCTCTGGTCACTGCAGCCAAACATGGTTACATAGTTACATAGTTAGTTAGGTTGAAAAAAGACACAAGTCCATCCAGTTCAACCACAAAAAAAAAAATATATATATATATATATATATATATATACATATATATATCATACAATCCCATATACCCCATTCTATACCCACAGTTGATCCAGAGGAAGGCAAAAAAAACCCCAGCAGAGCATTCTCCAATTTGCTAAAGCAGGGGAAAAAAATTCCTTCCTGATCCCCCGAGAGGCAATCGGATTTTCCCTGGATCAACTTTACCTATAAATGTCAGTACCCAGTTATATTATGTACATTTAGGAAAGTATCCAGGCCTTTCTTAAAGCAATCTACTGAGCTGGCAGAACCACCTCTGCAGGGAGTCTATTCCACATTTTCACAGCTCTTACTGTGAAGAAACCTTTCCGTATTTGGAGATGAAATCTCTTTTCCTCTAGACGTAAAGAGTGCCCCCTTGTCCTCTTTGTTGACCGTAAAGTGAATAACTCAACACCAAGTTCACTATATGGACCCCTTATATATTTATACATGTTGATCATATCCCCCCTTCATCTCCTCTTATCAAGGGTGAATAAATTCAGTTCCTCTAATCTTTCCTCATAGCTGAGCTCCTCCATGCCTCTTATCAGTTTGGTTGCCCTTCTCTGCACTTTCTCCAGTTCCCCAATATCCTTTTTGAGAACTGGTGCCCAAAACTGAACTGCATATTCCAGATGAGGTCTTACTAATGATTTGAACAGGGGCAAAATGATATCTCTCTCTCTGGAGTCCATACCTCTCTTAATACAAGAAAGGACTTTGCTCGCTTTGGAAACCGCAGCTTGGCATTGCATGCTATTATTGAGCTTATGATCTACCAAAACCCCCAGATCCTTCTCCACTACGGATTCCCCTAGTTGTACTCCCCCTAGCATGTATGATGCATGCATATTCTTAGCCCCCAAGTGCATAACTTTACATTTATCAACATTAAACCTCATCTGCCACATAGTCGCCCAATTAGACAGTGCATTGAGGTCGGCTTGTAAATTGGAGACCTCCTGTAAGGACGTTATTCCACTGCATAGCTTGGTGTCATCTGCAAAGACAGAAATGTTACTTTTGATCCCAGACCCAATATCATTTATAAAGATATTAAAAAGTAAGGGTCCCAGCACTGAACCTTGGGGTACACCACTGATAACCTTAGCCCATTCAGAGTAAGAATCATTAACCACGACTCTCTGAATTCTGTCTTTTAGCCAGTTTTCTATCCATTTACAAACCGATATTTCCAAACCTGTAGACCTTACCTTACACATGAGCCGTGTGTGGGGAACTGTATCGAACGCTTTTGCAAAATCCAAGTATACCACGTCCACAGCCACGCCTCTGTCCAAGGTTTTACTTACCACCTCATAAAAAGAAATGAGGTTTGTCTGACAACTTCTGTCTTTCATGAATCCATGCTGTCTGTTGCTTAAAATATTTTTTTCCTGCAAGAACTCGTCTATGTGGTCTTTTAATAATCTCTCCAGTATCTTCCCAACTATAGAAGTTAAACTAACAGGTCTATAGTTACTTGGTAAAGACTTTGTTCCCTTTTTAAATATAGGCACCACGTTCGCCCTGCGCCAATCCAGTGGTACTATTCCTGTCATTAATGATTCCCTAAAAATTAGATACAATGGCTTTGAAATTACAGAGCTCAATTCTTTTAGGATCCGTGGGTGGATGCCATCAGGTCCAGGTGCTTTATCCACCTTTATTCTGTCTAAATATTTCTGGACCATATCACTTTTGAGCCATTGTGGATTTGGGGCTGTGTCACTACCACCCCCATTGTGGACATGAGCTCCCCCATGCTCCTTTGTATACACAGAGCTGAAGAAAGTATTTAATAAATTAGCCTTCTCTTTGTCCCCAGTCACCCACTCTAGATTATTTTGTAAAGGGCCTACATGCTCAGACTTGACCTTTTTACTATTAATATATTTGAAGAATTTTTTTGGGTTTGTCCTACTATCTTTTGCAATCTGTCTTTCGTTTTGAATTTTTGCATCCTTGATTTCCTTTTTACATATTCTGTTATGTTCTTTGTAACATTTAAATGACACTAGTGATCCTTCATTTTTATATGTTTTAAAAGCTCTTTTCTTATAGTTTATAGCTTTTTTAACTTTGGCCGTGAGCCACATAGGTTTTATTTTTAGCCTTTTAAATTTATTGCCCATGGGAATATACTTTGCAGTGAGTTCACAAACAGTCTTTTTGAAGAATCCCCATTTCTGTTCTGTGCCCATTGTTGCCAATATTCTCTCCCAGTCTAAGTTCTGGAGAGCAGCCCTCATCCTTGGAAAATTTGCCCTCTTGAAATTAAGTGTTTTTATCTTTCCTGTATGTGATTTTTGCTTACAGCTAACATCAAATGAAATCATGTTATGGTCACTGCTACCCAGATGCTCCTTTATCTGAACATTAGTAATATGCTCTGCATGGTTTGAGATTACCAGATCCAGCAGAGCATCATTCCTGGTTGGGGCCTCAATGAACTGGACCATAAAATTGTCCTGTAATAGGTTTATAAATTTTTGTCCTTTAACTGTCCCAGCAGTGCCATTATTCCAGTCAATTTCTGGGTAGTTAAAATCCCCCATTATTATCACTGTCCCAGCCCTTGCAGCCCTTTCTATTTGTGCAAGGAGCTGAGTATCCACCTCCTCATTAACATTGGGTGGTCTATAACAAACTCCAATGATTAACTTTGAACTACGCACATCTGTATGCAGTTCCACCCATAATGCTTCAGACTCATCACACTCTCCATCCCCCAGGTCCTCTTTCACACTCGCTTTGAGATCACTTCTCACATACAGACAGACCCCTCCACCTTTCCTTTTAACTCTGTCTTTCCGAAAGAGTGCAAAGCCAGGAATATTTATAGCCCAGTCATGTGAGGACTGCAGCCAAGTTTCAGCAATACCGATTACATCATAGCTCTCCTGATGCACCAGAGCTTCCAACTCACCTATTTTGCTTGGCAGACTTCTGGCATTGGTGAACAAACACTTTAATGCATTACTATATTTTGACCAGTCACATACTACCCTCTTGGGTGTTCCGAGATTGCAACCAGGACTTGCTACTATATTTACCTTGGGTTTATGTGCTTTAGTTACCCTACCACTAATGCCCCTAATATTACCCTCTGGAATATGTTCCACGCTGACTATTCCTATCTCTGGCCCCTCCCCCCCATCGCCCATGGTGCATAAATGTCCTTTACACGAAGACACGGTCACCGACACACTCATTGTTTACACCACAGGAGCGGTCTCTGAAGCCTATTGGTTCTCCCAGTCTGATCCTGAGACGACCATCTTCACAATTTTTTCAACACACAGTGCAAATGTTTGTTGATCTACAACGACTTGGGTCTGGCCCCGATCCCCTTCTTTTTTCCTCCTCACTATGCTTTCTTGGGGGTGGTGGCTCTCTTCCCCGGCACAGTTAGATCCCCTAAGGGGTGCCGCGGGGGCGTGCGCCTCCTCTCTCACACAAGAATGGGGCACGGATGGGCTCTGGGCCAGAGCCAGGCGGTTGACCACTGTATATTGTTGCCTTTCTAGTGAATTGTGTTTGTACCTCCTACACTTTGGGCCTTTCAAAGTATATTTTACCTGTTCCTGTGTTTCTTTGTTGATTTTGATGAACTCAATAAAAAACTATTGAAAGTAGAATAATGAATGGAATATCAAAATCATCCTTCAAGAAGCTTTAAAAAATCACACTATTTGAAATTTAAAAAAGCCTTATCAAATATAATAACATTGCTTTTTTCGTTAAATATTTTGTGAAATTAAAGAAACTAAGTTACCTTGTCTATACTGTATACAGTAGGTCAAAGTAGCAGGGTCTTATTAAAACCCATCCTATGACCTTACTTACCTGACCCTGATACTTACCTTTACATAGCATGTCTGCATTATAGGAGGGGTCACATGTTCCCCATTACTGGGCAGCTCTGGAGTGAAAGAGGTGGCAGGGGAGCTCTGTGAAAGTGTATAAGACTGGGTTGATATGTGGCTTTTTAAATAGATCTTAAAGTGGTTCCAAAATCTAGTTTTTATTACTTTAGACCATTCTCTGCATTAAGGTAAAACACCTTCTTTAACCACTTGAGCCCTGGAAGATTTGGCTGCTCAACGACCAGGCCATTTTTTGCGATACAGCACTGCGTCGCTTTAACTGACAATTGTGCGGTCGTGCAACGCTGTACTAAGACAAAATTGATGTCCTTTTTTTCCCACAAATAGAGCTTTCTTTTTGTGGTATTTTATTATCCCTGTGGTTTTTATTTTCTGTGCTATAAACAAAAAAAGAGCGACAATTTTGAAAAAAAACACAATATTTTGTACTTTTTGCTATAATAAATATCCCCAATTTTTTTAAAAAAAAAACACTAATTTTTTCCTCAGTTTAGGCCGATATGTATTCTTCTACATATTTTTGGTAATAGAAATCGCAATAAGCCTATATTGATTGGTTTGCGCAAAAGTTATAGCGTCTACAAAATAGGGGAAAGATTTATGGCATTTTTATTATTATTTTTTTTTTACTAGTACTGGCGGTGATCATTGATTTTTATCTGAACTGCAACATTATGGCGGACAGATTGGACACTTTTGACACATTTTTGAGACCATGCAAGCTATAAAAATGCATTAATTACTGTGTAAATGTCACTGGAAGGGAAGGGGTTAACACTAGGGGGCGATCAAGGGGTTAACTGTGTTCCCTTGTGTGTGTTCTAACTGTAGGGGACTGACTAGAGGAGATGACAGATCGTTGTTCCTAGCTAGTAGGAACACACAATCTGTCTCTCCTCTCCTCACAGAACAGGGACACACACGTCCCTGTTCTGGCTCTCGTGCCTGTAATGGAAATTTGTAAGTTCTATATAATTTTATTCTATTTTGTATGTATTGCATACTGCCCTCACTGTGCACATGGCACTAATAATGTTTTCAGTACATTTTTACATTCTTTCAAGTCCTGATTAGAATTAGCCTGCCTATGATATGCCCCTTGTTACCATAAACGTACAATTGTAATATTAATGTGATACCTACGTAATCAGGTGTATAAAAACCTTAAATTGCGTCATAATAAAGCGGAGCGGTTGTTTGGAAAGATGCTGAGAGTATCTTTTGTGTCTGTTCCCTACAGCAGTAGTTATTATTAATTCGGAACCACTAATCAATATGAGGATAGGAGTTGCCTATCTTTAAATTTCCAGGTCATGCCCATGATCAAGTGTGGCCAACGGTCATCATGATCGCCGACCACATGCATCAGCACCCCTGCAGAGCAGTGGGCATGCGCCTGTTATCCCCGCTTAAAGGGCCGACATGCAGATACAATGGTTTCCGGGAACATTCTGACATGCCGCAGTATAATGATGGCGGCTGGTCGGCAAGCAGTTAATCAGCTCCCCTCAGCCCCTCCTAAATACCCTTCCAAGCCCGATTTGGATCCAGTTCTGTACCTGAGAGCTGCTCTCTCCCCCTCATAGGAATGCAGCAGCGGGAGTCATTGGCTCCTGCTGCTTTCAATCAATGATCATGATCGAGTTTGTACGAGTGTCCCCATTGCAATGGGAGAACTCACAGAGGAGGAAAAACCGAGAGTACCAGCGGGGAACCCCAGAAGAGGAGATTCGGGGCTGCTCTGTGCAAAACTATTAGACAGAGTAGGTAAGTACATAATCTTTATCATTTTAGGAAAAAAAACATTTATCCTTTACTATCACTTTAAAACTCTGTCCTTATTTGTTCCCAAACAGGGAAGGTGACAGGGTCTTTTTAAACATCCCTGATCCAGGGGACTGGCAGATGTTGACACAGCAAATAATCCTCTGGTGATCTTCTCTCTTTTTCTGTACTCAATCCATTTACTAATAGAACAGAGCCTTGGGGGCACAAGTCACACGTTCAGTTTGGTGTTTATTGCTAGAGAGTTTTTTTTTTTTTTTTGGGGGGAAGGGAGGGTGCATGTGATTGGCTCAGGGCCAATCAGCACTGTCCAGACAGAGGGTCAGGGGTCCTGCAGCCTTATAGGACAGTCAGAGTAGAATGAAAACTTCTCCAACAAACTTTAACCAGACACTGATAGAAGTCATAAGACTGCTATATACTGCTGATAAGAAAGGGTATTTAGCAGTTTATGTTTATTAAAATAATTGCATTTCCACATCCGGTGTACTGTGGGAGGCCAGATATAGTGAATGCAGGGTCCTGGGTTTAGTAACACTTTAATATGTCATGTTAACAAGTAGTTGCTGTTCAAGCTGAAGACAGCAGGGTTATTTTTAGAGTTAAGTCAACAAACATTTTACTATACAATCAGTCTTAATGTAGCCTGGCCTTTGACCTAAAAAAGACTTGATGACAATACTTGTAGTGACTGCATGTACCTGCTTTAGGCTGGGTTCACATATAAGCACACAGTACCTCACAGTAGGAGTCCGGTGTGGCCTCGTTCACCGTATCGGGTCCAAAAGACGCACAGGGCTCCTGTGCAAATCACACCCGACCAGCTGTGGAGATATGTGATCCGGCTCCATAGAGAGCCGGTCACCATCTCCTGCTGTGTGAATTGGAAGCAGGGAAACCTGCATCCAATTCGCACTAGTGTGAACCCAGCCTTAATCTTTAAATTGGCCTATGTTCTTGTGGCGAACACTTAGGTCCTAAGCACAGGACACAGAGTCTTGACTTTTTTTCAAGTCAGCATTAAGACCTGCCCCTTCCTGACACTCGTCGCATACACACGATCGGACTTTGACGGACTAGGTCTGACAGTCTTTCCGACAGACTTTGCAGCGAAGGTCCGCCGGACTTTCAAACGAACGGACTTGCCCACACACGATCACTCCAAAAGTAGGACGGATTTGAACGTGATGATGTACGACTGGACTAGAATAAGGAAGTTCATAGCCAGTAGCCAATAGCTGCCCTAGCATCGGTTTTCGTCCGTCGGACTAGCACACATACGACCAGATTTTTAGACCGGACTCCAGTCCGTCGGAGAGATATGAAACATGTTTTATTTCTAGGTCCGTCTGACTTTTGGGAAAGAAAAGTCCGCTGGAGCCCACACACGATCGAATTGTCCGACGGATTCCGGTCCGCCGGACCTAGTCCGTTGAAAATTCAGATCGTGTGTACACGGCATAAGCCCCACTCCCTGTCATGTAATTGTTAACTGAAGGGGCGTGAGTTTAGTGTCACTAGGCCTAAAGTCAGTGCCTTGTATACAGTCTGGGCCAAGGATCCACAGGAGCCCTACAATCTTTAAATTGTTAAAAATTGTTTAAAAAAATACAAGGTGCCTTCACAGTCTTGTCTTGAATACTTTTTAGGTCACGTTATGCCGCGTACACACGAAGGGATTATCCCGCGGGATTGTCTGCTGGACTAAGTCCAACGGATAATCCCCTCGTGTGTGGGCCTCCGACTGACTTTTTTTCCAAAAATCCGGCAGACTAAAGTTTTAAGTTTTGTTTTAAAATTATCCGCTGGACTTGGCAGTCCGGCGGACAATACGGCCGTCTGTAGTATGGTCCGGCGGACCAAAAAGGACGCATGCTCAGTAGCAAGTATTTTTCTAGTATTTTTCTTTTTCTAGTCCCGTCGTACGTGCTGTACGTCATCGCGTGAACCGCCGGACTTTTAGCGTGATCGTGTGTGGTCAAGTCCGTTCGCTTTTTAGTCCGCCGAAGCCAGCTGGAAAGTCCGGCGGATTGTCCGCCGGACTAGGTCCGGCGGGAAAAGTCCCTTCGTGTGTATGCGGCAATAGGCTTACTTCAACCTACCAGTGCCAGTGCAAGAGGATTTTCTTTTAATAATGATCAGATCTTTACATCTTTTTCTCCTACTGGACACGTGTATAATTCAAATAGCATACTAATAAAGCTATTTATAGACTGTGAAATGTAACATCAGCATTTTCATTCACTTAATATAGTTAATAATAGGTGAACGATAAAACACAGGACAGGGAATTGTCAAAACATGTCTATGCCCCCTCCAAAAATATTTTCTATTTGATATTGTCCATAAATTATCTACTGTAATCATTTCAACACCATACCCTGTTCAAGTTATACAAAAAGGTGTGTTTATTCAGAGTCTGGGCATGCCTTCCACAAAGAAGGGAACTCAAGAACTTCCCGCTTTCACTGGCACCCACCATGATGTTTTTCTCTTATATAAAAAATATAAGTATGCAACACATACTGTATATGGTGAAGGAATCGCTGAGCAACTGCTGATTTAATAACAATCTCAAAGTTCCTTATTGTTTACGGCAAATAGTTTTTTGCTTGTTATTGAAGAATGCATGTTATATGGGTAGAGAGGAGCATGTAACTCACTCCCGATGACAGTACTGTGCTAATCTGTGCTGTTAAACGGGAAGTCCAGAGCCCTTTGTACTGCTTTCCTACAATAGTACAGGACTTTACTTTAATGGAACAATGGGGAAGTAAAAGGAAGGCAAGTAGGGAGGGGGCAAAAGAGAGGCTGTTCCAGGTTCACTTTTACTCATACATTTTCCTATTGTAACAATTGACACTCAAATTGCTTAAATAGCTTAAAATATTAGGCTTTGCAAAATTGGCTTTGTACTGGAAATAAACCACAAGATCCATGTTCTAGATCCCACTGCCTAGATCTGAGAAATCTTGGAACTTTACCTGAAATTCTGGATCATTTTTTTGGGGAATAATAAAGCAGTCATATGGAAAGACAGTATCATTATATATCTCATATGTTCACTATCTATATTTAATATCCCAAATTTTTGCCATCAAATAGTTGCCTATCAAGCATCCTATTATGCACAATATTTTCCTGTATATGCAGTTTTGCCAAAATATTTAATAAAAGTAGTTTATCATATTGAAATGCATTACAATACAAAAAAGAAAATAATACTCAAACATGCTTATATTTAGTGTCAATAAATAAAAACGACAATTAAATGTAGATATTTTAAATCAAACATTGCACAGTAAAACTCCAGTACATGTCAGATATAATTTACAATCATCCTTTCTTGCTGGCAAGAGTATTGTTTTTCCACTAATGATTAATAGACTTCTTGAGCAACATGGGCAGAAAAGGCAGAAAAGGGCGGTGCTAGGTGGCCTTATGTTAAACTGATACCCTTTCAATTAAATATAAATTAAACGCTTAAGTAAATAATAATAATACCTGGTCATCTCATTAACTTTGAATATCATCACTACTGATCACATTGAATAAATCATGCACTACTTAATGTGTCCAGCTGCCATTTGCAAGATAAGACCACTGCTCAAATCAATAACCTGAAACTGAGGTGCCAGACAATCAACAGTCTCTATAGTACATTCATCTTAGTTGTACTTTGCACCTATAATATATAAAATAAGTTCTTTGAATGAGAATGTTATTTTATATGCCCCTAGTTGATGATAAATTATTTCAGGATATTTGTAATATTCACAGTGGCATAAGTGAACCTATTGTTTTAAAATAAGGAAATCGGTTTAAACGATTAAGTAAATTGAGTTATACTACCTGGTGCCTAATGATATAATGCATGTACTCGTTTGTATAATCTGCACCCAAATATATTGTTTCCAAAGCATAAGGTAAACAGTAAGGTATAAGAAACTAAAATTAAGGTAGAAGTAAGCCATGGCCATATAAAAACCAAACACAGAATTATATGAATAAATATTATTATTGCTATTGTTTTTTTTTTCATATTATTCTTTATTGAAAAAAGAAAACATATACATTGAAAGTGACATAATCACACACAACATAAAGTGTGTCAGATACAGTTAAAGTTGAACAGAGAGACAACATTGTGCCAGAAAGTGAAGGGAAAAATATATCTTATGTTACGCAACATCAAAACAGTGTATGTGAGGGAGCTGAAAGAGCAGAGAACCTCATCCGTTGGATGATAATTCAGTATATGCAAGAATATCTCATAGAGGTTCAAGTTGCCAATACGGCAGCAATACAGGAGGAAAAACGGGAAGTGGTGTGAAAAGTAGGAAAAAAAAAAAAAGGGGGTGTAAGGGGACGGGGACTTGGAGAGGGAGGACAGGTGAGAGGAAGGAAGGGGGGATAGACAAGGAAGGATTAGGAAGGAAGGGGTTAGGGAAGATAGGGGGTGAATGCAGGTGGGTGGCTTGCTCTCTGAATCCGACACCCTCCCCCCCACCGCGTGGGAACAGGCCTAGCCAAGCAAGTTTATAATGTAGACAGAACATAGTAGCGTTAGGGCCACCATCCACTGCAAATCAATAACTTTTATAAATTGTTTTTTTTAAAGAAGGTCCAGCAATACCATGTGGTCGAAAATTTCTGTCTGTCTTGAAAAATGTGAATTAGTTATTCAATCTCCTCTTTACGATTAAGTCTTTGAAACCATTCCTTCACTATCGGAATCTAGTCTGAACGCCAATGGAGCAGTTTACACTGTCTGGCAGCATTGACCATGAACATGCCTTTTTTCGATAGAGATGTATAGTACCATAGATATTGTACCGAAAAGTAATCCAATGCATCTGTTGTGACAGTTGCAATAATCTCATGAACTTTCTGTGATAAGGATTGCAATTTGGGGCACGTCCACCAGATATGCAGAAGTATGCCTTTCTCCGTATTACACCTCCAGCAGAAGTTTGAAAGTGAAGGATGAAACTTGTAATAGTAAAAAAAAGGGGTCCTGTACTATATTGATATTGTTTTTACTTAACTTAATTAGATGCTAGTGAATTACTAAAATTCAACTAAACCATTTGGGCAAACATCTACAGCCAATCAGAAGGTAATGAAATAAAAATGCAATGATTGGTTTCAATATACATCTGATTTGTTACCCCCTGTTATTATACTTGTAATGCAGACTTAAATCACAGTATAAACTACTAATGTTCACTCAATCATCTACAAAGAAAAAATCAAAAGGGTAAATGTCAAGCCATACAGTAAAGTTAGCCTTTCTTTCACAATAACAGTTTATACTATCATGACTTTGACTGCTCGTCTTGTAGCATATTCACTATCCATACGGTGATCCCTTTTCCAATAAAAATACAGTACTTTATTATCCAGCAAGGTACAATGATTGGTCAGGAGCTGGTAGGTGGGTGGTGCTTAGTACAATAGGTTGGCACAAGTATGGGAAGTCAAAGCCTCCATGAACAAATTAACACAGAGAAGACTTTTCAGCACAAGAGGGGTAATTGAAAGTACCTTATGGTAGTATTTTAAGGTATGGCATTGCTTTTAGTTTTATGTTGTTAAAGTGTATGAAAATAAAGCACGCATTTGCTGTGGGTCTCTGTGTGCAATATCATTAGTTGGTCCCACTTCTCATTCCTATGTAAGGGTTATCTGTCTGGCTTTACAACTAAATGTCAAAACAGTGTGACAAAATGTGAGTATGATAAGGATAATGAAAGACCTGGGGCACTCTCATGCCGCGTACACACGGTCGGAATTTCCGATGGAAACAGTCCGATGGGAGCTTTTCATCGGATTTTCCAACCGTGTGTATGCCCATCGGTCTTTTTCTGTCGGAATTTCCGACGGACTTTGGATTGAGAACCTTTTCTTAATTTTTCAGACGGAAAACCTTTCGGATTTTCCGATCGTGTGTATGCAATTCCGACACGCAAAATTACGACGCATGCTCGGAAACAATTTGACGCATGCTCGGAAGCATTAAACTTCCCTTTTATAGTGCAGTCGAACGCGTTGTATGCTGCGGTGTTATTGACCGTCGGAATTTGGTGTGACCATGTGTAGGCAAGATGGTTTGAGCGAAATTCCGTCGGAATTCCGTCGGGAAAACCATCAGAGCTTTTTCCGACGAGAATTCCGACTGCGTGTACGCGGCATTAGATAGAAGACAGAAACAAGTTTTGCAGTACATGTAGAATATCACTTCGAATGGGGAGTATGGCAACATTGCATATAACAGCGGTATTTTCCAAAAGAGGGATGATTAAACAGAACCTGCGCCAATTCACTGCAAATATTGCACACATGTTTTGCAGTCTTTGTACCCATAAAATACTGCCAACAGTGGTAAAGGAAGAATAGTCCCTGCATCAGTGTAAAGAAAAAACTGTCCCTGCATTGGTGATGTCACTGGAAGGAAAAATGCCCGTATGTCAGTGGTGTCACCAGAAGGAATAAATGTCCCTGTGCTGTGGTGTCATTGGGAGAAAAAATCCTGCTGCGGCAGTGTCAGTAGGAAGAAAAAAAAAGCAGTACATAAGGGTGAGGGGCAATTCAGATGGTACAGTTTATGGTGGGCACAAACAGTATGGGTGGGGCAGTTGATGGTGGGGGACAAGCAGTACAGAGGGGGTAGTTCATTGTGGGAACAGACATTAACTAAGGAGGCAGTTAATAGTGGCGAAAAGGCAGTACAAAGGTCAGGAGTAGTTGGTTTTTCCCCTATCATTGCTCCCCCTCCCCAGTGTGCCCCCCCTTTCACAGGATATGGTATCAATTAGGTTTTAAGGATCAATCTTATAAAGCATATATAAACCCAAAAACAAAGATGTAATATATTAGAGCTTACCAGTCCTTAGATTTCATGGCGGCATTAGTTTCCTTTCTTATAGGCTTTGTTTCCTTTATTTTTTCCTGATGATCCATACTTCTTGTCTTCTATGCGGCGCCTCTACTGTACCTACGGAGAAATCCATAGTTGATACCCAGGCTGGACTTACTGTACATACCCCTGCCTTTGTTCATCTCCATTACAGGAAGGCTGATGAGATTGGTGTAGCACCGACCCTGTAGGAGCCGCTGGTATTTAATTGGGTCCCTTCTGCCCTGCACCTGTGATGACTCGCCCCTTTTGCTGGACCCAAGAACACTGACACACCTTGAAGGTTTAAATGGGCTTTATTTAATGGCAAAGTCCGAGAAAGGAATGGGTTAAATAACAACAATTTACAATATAGCAATTTAGGCACCTTGTTAAGTGACATCATTCACCACCTGGAAAGCAACTGGTGCACAAATGTCTATTAGGCAGGTGCTAGTGAGTGATTCTGGCTTGTAATTGCAGAATAATGACAATCCAACACAGTACAGAAATACAAACAGCATTTTTTAAAGGTAACACAGCCTACCTACTACCTAATGCAAAGTTTTCCTGCCTAACCACTGGCCAGTGGGACTATGTAGAGAGTCTGTCAGCGATGGGGCCCTTGCGTGGAAGTACTCACTAAAGTAAAAAGGATGGAGGCTGGAAACCTCTCACCATTGATGACTGATTCAAGTCCTGAGGGGTTCCTCACTGCATTAAGTAGTGTTCAGCATAGCAGCAGCCCACAGCCTGGTCCCTGCACACAGTTTTGCATGTAATTCAGGTGCAGCACACTTTTCCTGGCAGAACAGATCCTTCGGCAACAGCATGTGGTCAGCAGGTCACAGTCATCTGGCTTCTTGCAGCCCTAAGCCCTGTAACACAAGCTTCCAGAGTGTAATGAGTGTACATGCTCTTCAATTCTTTACATAGTGCCAGCACTGCTCAGTACGGGAGCTCCTCCCCTCCTCTCTTCCTTCACCTTAGTTTTTGGGAGTGGAGTGGTAGCTGTAAGTTTAGAGTTGGGACATTACTTCTTGTACTGATACCAGTGCTCAGGGGAAACCTCTGCCAGACGTTCATCATGAGCAGGACACATACCCAGGCTTAGTGGTCACATGACTGCAAATAAACACAAAAATAAAATGTAATTTTATGACGATTTAAAATAAAAAAAAATCATAAAGTAATAAAGGTAATATTATAGACATTCTTAAAGCGGTTCTAAAGTCTCAAGGTTTTTTACCTTAATGCATTCTAGGCAAAAAACCTTCTGTGCTGCAGCGGCTTTCGCTGCTGCCTCCATCCTCATTGGGCCGATTGATAGCAATGGCAGTCAATGGCTCCCACTGCTGTCAAGCAAATGCTGTGACAAAAGATTGGGGGCCAGGTCCAAGTCACTCGACTGTGTCAATAGACTGGCTTTCCATGGAGGCACTCACTGAAGAGGAGGGGTGTGGAGCGCTTGCGGGGATCCCAAAAAAAGAGTATTGGGGCTGCTCTGTGCAAAACCATTGCACAGAGCTAGTAATTATGAAATGTTTGTTATTTTTTATCTATCTTTTTATCTATTCCTATATTAATTGGTTATAATCAGAGATTAGAACCAGGGATATTCACCCTCTCTATTTGTCCTGATGACCAATGTAACTGGCAAATGAAACTGCGGGCAGATTCAACATTTTGAGTTGCAACCAGAACAGTAATAGAGTGGAAATCTTCCAATAGACACTTTTCCCATGACAACTGTCTAAAGCCCCATACACACTATCAGATTTTCTGCTGATTTTTGTCTTCAGATTTACCAAGTTAGTAAAAAACAAACATTTATAGTCACCTAGGTGGATGCAGCATCACTGAGAGGCTAAGCCACGTGCCGGTCCAGGCATCTGGGTGGATCCTGACTATATGATCAGGACCTTTCCAAAGCCTGGACCAGCTGATTGACATCAGCCAGCAGTAGACTTTAGCCCAATGTCGGCTGAAAATGGGTCACAGGAGTGCAGAAGGAACTGCACTCCTGTGACTCACAGGGGATGTACAGCCAAAATAGCTTTAGGTACACTTCTATTAACAATATGGTCTTCTTTGTAATCTAATGCTGCTACCACTGTAAAATCACCACCAGAAACCTGCATAATAAGGGCCCAGTGTCCCATTTCTGTTAAAGATCAGTGTAAGATCAGATGTAAGATCAGTGGCCACTGTATCTGCTCCTTACCCAGGCCACAAGTTGTGTAATATCCCTGTAGTTCTTTCCTTCAGAAGCAGCAACATAATGACATCACTGCTAGCTGTAGTGGGAATACCCAAGCTTCTTAGATAACCAGTCCTACCCACTATCTCTGCAAAAATTGATTGATGGGCCAGGACTCTACTGGTCTGTCCTGTCCACTATAACATAACACCATGATCGAGAGGTCCATTCACTATCCAAAATCTCATTATTGCCCATTGACAGTTACAATTCCTATTGCATGATAGGACTTTTTGTTTGCTCCAGCAGCACATCACAGTAAAAGGAAATCATGTAGGCACCTCCTTGATACCTCCTCTGGGTAGAGCTGTAGTTTGCTTTTGTGAGTGATGATGTCATGGACTCAGACTGTACAAAAATGTTTAAACCTACCTAACTTATTTTTACTGGAAAAATATTCTTTCTTATAATGTACATAGAAACAGAAAATAATGGCCCAAATTAAAAACTATCCCAGAGTTTATCCTTAAAAGAATCTGCAACCACAAGGGGACTATTAGTTACACCAACTTAAAAGATGCCAAGGGTCACATTTGTAACCAAAGTCAAGTGGCGTGCTGAATGTAGATCAGCACCTCTTTTATAACGCATCCAGGCTGTATGAAGAAAGGTCTTCTGGTACCTAAGGCAATGATGGAAAGTGAACCCGCCACCCAAAAAACAAAAAACTAATTAGGGTTAACAATGAAATGTTATTATGAATATTTTCGTTATTGTTATTATGCGAGTC
The DNA here is from genome assembly GCA_028564925.1 of Lithobates sylvaticus. Classification (NCBI taxonomy): domain Eukaryota; kingdom Metazoa; phylum Chordata; class Amphibia; order Anura; family Ranidae; genus Lithobates; species Lithobates sylvaticus. Next base: position 534,370,520 of record CM053029.1, read on the forward strand.
ATCATGGGACAGGGCTAGGAGGGGTCAATTTGGCAGGGCAGATACTTCCCTACAGCCCTGTCTATTAACCAGGTGAGCTCATGGAGACAGGGGGTTATTTGAAGAGGAGAGCTGTTTTGAAAGCCCTGCAGGGAAAAGCTGTTATACTGAGACTCTCTTCTGATTGTTGAATCCCCTGTGCTAAACCTGTGCTAAAGCAAAGCTAATTTTCCCCTAGCTTAAAGTGGTGTTTCCCCCAAAAAATAAAAAATAGCTGAAAATTCCCAAAAATATTTAAAAAAAAATAATTGGAAAAAAAAATGTAACTTACCTCTAAATGCCTGTTGCTAGGGGGTCCCTCGTAGTCTGCCTCCTTCAGTGCCTGGGCTGGTGACATCACTTCCCTTCGGTGCAGTCAGTCATCTGGGACACGTGACAGGTCCCAGATGACTGTGCGGCGTATGACGGCGTGCGGGGCTGCTCGCGCATGTGCAGTGGGTGCCCGGCTGTGAAGCCGGGTGCCCACAGCCGGGTGCGCACAGCCGGGTGCCCACAGTAAGAATGCCGGCGCTGCGAGCGGAGTGGGGAATGAGGGGGGGATTTGTTCCCCCGCATCGCTGGACCCTGGGACAGGTAAATGTCCAATTATTAAAAGTCAGCAGCTGCAGTATTTGTAGCTGCTGACTTTAAATTTTTAAGTGAATGTGTTGAAAATTAACATTGCATAGCATTGCATAGAATACCGAATAATATGCAAGGGAACAAAAAAACATGTTTGCTTGCACATGATTGGAAATCAGTAGAGCTTATTCACATTCACTAAGTTTAGAGAAATTTCTGTTGCAAAGTGAGCAGCCTATTTGCCTTTAGTAAATCAACCCTTTGTGCACAGTTGGTGGGCAGTGACCTAATGTAGGCTCTCAGCTCCCAATCATCTGTAAATCCAGCTAGGCTTTTGAAATGGGATAAGGGTGGTGAATCTTATTGGTTACCAAAAGCAACTATACATCCTAGTCATAAAGTAATGACTAAATATATGTAAAAACTAAATCTATAACTGTACAGCTGCAAACTCTGGACTAAAAAAAGCCAAAATTATACCACACATGCTAGTAAAAATGTCCCCCCAGTTAGCAAACGCATACTGTGTTTGCCCAGTTCAAAGTCAGTAGTTCAAAAAAATTGAACGTTAAATAATGTTCATTCTCCTTATATACTCCCAAAGTTTTTAACAAGTCCTTAACCACTTCCATACCACTCAAATTCCAGCACTCCTCTCCTACATAAAAATCATAATAATTTTTTTGCTAGAAAATTACCCACAACCCCCAAACATTATTATATTTTTTTTAGCAGACACCCTAGGGAATAAAATGTTAGTGCAGTCATTTTTCAAACGTGATTTTTTGGGAATTTTTTGTTTGTTTCATGAATAAAAAAACAGTAAAGTTAGCCCAACTTTTTTTTGTATAATGTGACAGATGATGTTATGCTGAGTAAATAGATACCTGATATGTCATGCTTTAAAATTGTGCACACTCGTGGTATGGCGCCAAACTTCAGTACCTAAAAATCTCTATAGGTGATGATTTAACATTTTTTTTAAACATTTTTTACAGGTTACATGTTTAGAGTTACAGAGGAGGTGTTGGGCTAGAGTTGTTGCTCTTGCTCTAACGTTCACTGTGATACCTCACATGTGTGGTTTGAACATCGTTCACATATGCTGGCACCACTTATGTATGCGTTTTCTTCTGCGTGCAAGCTCGGGGGGCACTTTCATTTTTTTTATTGTTTATTTTATTGAAATTTTAATTTTTTTACACTTTCCATTTAAAAAAAATTAGTTTTGATCACTTTTATTCCTATTACAAGGAATGTAAACATCGCTTGTAATAGGAATAGTGCTTGATCGGTCCTCTTTATGGAGAGATGTGAGGTCTATAAGACCCCACATCTCTCCTCCAGGCTGGAAAGGATCAGATAAAAAAAAAAAAATTAACAAACTGATTCTTTCTAGCCAAGATCTCAGCTTTGCTTACTTCTGGCAGCCCGGACGTGACGTCATAATGTCACGCCCGGGCCTCCGAGAGTCAAAGAGATTGCTGGGTACCATCTGTCCCTCGGTTTTCTCTATGACTTCCTTCTGGGGCTGGCGGATTCCTTCTCCGGGTCCCCAATGGCACGGGAGAGCCTGGAGAAGCATCGGAGGGCGGCGGGAGGAGGGGGACATTCTGAACTGCCACTATGATCATTATTATGGTGTAGGGAATCGCCTACTGAAAAAAATTATATCTGAAGCATGCCTGCAGCTGCAGGCATCCTTCAGATATCACCACTGAAAGCCCAGGAGGCCAGGACGTCAAATGACAGCCTGCGGTATGGAAGTGGTTTTAAAGAAACTGCCACAGGGGAAAGCTGCAGGTATAAACTAGGCCTTTCTCCTATTGGCTATTAAGGCTGCCCATCTTAGTGATGGTCCAATATGGATGCAGTTTGGTGATGGTTGGGGTATAGTAGAAAGCTCAGGCACTGCACAGAAATGTTAGTGCTTTGTTCAATAGAACACCCCAGCATTCAGTCCAGACAGGAAGGTTTGGAAGGCTACTGCAGGTACCTCTAGGTATGTTCACTTCAGCAGCTTCCCCCCTTTACCCTAGAGAATTTCTGAACTATACACAATTTTATCTTTCTGCTTAAAGAACTAAACCTATGCATATCTCACTAATTCTGCATTACTCTGTAAGGAGAAAAGACTGACTGGATACCTTTGACTCTAATAGTCCCTAATATATTCCAGGAAGTAGGCATGTAGACCATAAATACAAATGCTTTACTGGGAATATATATTAGCCTCTCTGACTTGCCTATTTACTTTTGTATGTTAATAGCTTTCCAGGCAAGAAACCTGGAACCAGAAAATCTACACTGCTCTATTTGTCATATCTTGTTGTGGGCTTCAGCCACAATTTACTTCTTATTTACGGAGATGAATTTTTAAGCTGCCGTATGAATTTTTGATAAAAATGGGTAATTTTGCTGGAAGTCACATGACTTAAATGTTGTAATTGAACCTTGCTGTATTGATTTTTTCTCCCTTTGTGCCTTTAAGCAAAGTAACATGTTTTGTGCCATGTAACAGCCTTAAAGGAAAAATAATTTGCCTTCATTCATCATTATTTGCAGGATAAAAAATGAAGATCTCAAACACATAAATGGTCTTATTCTCCTAAGGAAAACTACATTTATTTCTGTTGACAACCAAAATCAGATATATTTTATTGAGATCTCATTAACCATAACTAATTTCCATAATGCATTCACTTAATCAACTATACTATTCAATAAGCAACATATTGTTGGACGATTTTAAGATGTTTTAATGGGATGTACTGCATTAGCTCTTCAGACAATATTAATTAAGCCCACTTGTATCAGTGCATTACATAAAATCCTTATCACTGTACATAGATGAGATCTCAATAGCCAAGGAAAGGGCATTGTTTTGCTTTAATCCAGCCAACATATATTGACAAAGCCTAATATGATTGAAGTTGGATTTAATAGCATTGATTACATTCTAAAATTGCATTTGTGCATGTTTTATCGATTTATTGGTATTTTATGATTTTCATATCATTAAGCAGCTATTTGCTGTAATTACAGATGAGGAGGAAATGGAACGTGTGAAGATGAGAAAACAATGTAAAATATGGTGCGGTTTTCAATATTTAAGAGAACCGGTCATAGTTTGACAAACTTATGCACAAATCATACATTTTAGGTTTTATTACAATAGTGCAAGCTTACTTATTAAAAAGTGTATATTGCTCTCTTATTTTACATATTCACTGACATTTCAGATGGCATGCTGGTACTGAAAGATGTATTGTACATACTGTTATAGTTTTTGTACTATATATACGTAACCAGGCACATAAAGAATAGCATTTATAATATATAAAGAATAGTATTTATAATATAAAACTGCATGCAGGACACTGGACAAACCACTAGGGACAAAGGGGATGTGTAGTTTTTTGATACAGTACTGTAATCTGTAAGATTACAGTATACTGTATCTATACTGTGTTTTTTACTTTTTTGAATTTGGCGCCGAACTCCGTCCCCGCGTGTCTCAACGCTCGCAGGGAACGGAGCTCAGGACTGTGACAGATCGAGCGAGACACGGCGGCTCGCAGATCATAGCGGGAAGACATCGCTGGATCCAGCGGACAATGTAAGTAACCTCTACATGGATCCTGCGATGTGATCCCGGCTCGGGAATACCACTTTTGGTACTGAAATCTCACCCCGAGCCAGACTCTGGAATACCGCCAGGGAGGCTACACAAGGGCTGCCTTGAGTTTGTTTGCCTCTAGTGTTCAGCCTGGAAATTGTGTCATTTACTGAAGTCAGAGAGAGAGACAACTAGTGAAAGCAGGGGATCATTGAACATGCAGTCCGGAGAACACAGCTTTCCATGGAGCCAGTGCTGCGGCAAACTACAAGTTCCAGAGAACTTGGAGAGAGAAGAATGCTGGGTGAGGACATAAATAGCCTGGTCCAGGGAGGAGTTCTTCCTCTTGGGACCACAGTTTTCATCTGAGAGCAGGGACCTCTCTGGGGAATGCTAGTAGGCACTATGGCCTGGATGGCATAAAGAGTCTTCATCGAATGAGCCATACACCTGCAGGCAGATCCACAATCGCCGGCTCCCTGTCGGCTGGGTGACTATCAAGGGTCACTCTCATTACCATCATTACAGACCTCACTGAATCCCAATGGCACCAGGTACACGGTCAGGCAACCTTCACTGGTTGCAGATCCTTCAAGACCCTGTTTCAGGAAATCCTATTCCCTTGAGCCTTGGTATCATCAGGATTGATAAGCGGGCAGAAGCCCACCCTGAGTAAATCTTACAAAAGACACTGCATGCAGACACCTTTATCCCATCTCTTTACACAAAAGCTTCTAGCAGGAAACATTTTGGATATCAATTGCCAATAATGCATTTTCTAGAGTTTAAAATTTGGTCAGTTGAGCCTTCCTCTTTTTCCTCCTACCAGGTGCAGAGCAGCCAGTTGTCTGCAGCTGGATGGAGCAGCTATCCTAATCCACCTGACCATAGATATAGGCCACTTGCATCCTCAGTGTTGATTCAAGAACTATATAGCATGGGCCTTTTCTTAACATATTTTCTGCCAACAGTACCTTTGCGGTCTGCAACCCCTGCCTTCCACATATTAACTATGGTAAAACTGCAAGCCATTAGGGTACCTTTTAAGGAGAAACATGAATCTGCACCACAAAGCCGGATAAGGGCAGCACTGCAATGATACCAGTCAGTAGCAAAAGGTTTGCATTCCTCCTCCTCTTTATTTCTCACCTTCCCCCCTTCACAAGAGCATTCATTGCAACATCTGTTCCCTCTGGTATTAGGGAGGGAGGCTTACATTTCACCAAATCAAGTGGTGAAGAGGGTCACAGGGGACCACTTTGAGTAGGCACAAATGCAAGCTTGAACTTTCTCAGAGTCTCTTTAACCTACCCCACCATCTCCAGCAACATCTTTAACCACTTATGGAATAGTAGCTGCTCCCATTCAAGCTCATTGAGGGAGCCCTCTTTCATGAGTTTATGGTCTGTGCTACATCACAATGGCAAATATCTAGCTGCTTCAATTTTGTCCAGGTGGCCATTTGTGCCCTCAGTCCAATCATGTAGAATGTAGTTTGTCCATGTCACTGGATCATGCTGTCAGCAACAGTGTCCATGTGCCCACAGACAAGTGGTCCAGTAAGTATGGACAGGGGTGCTAAGTCTGTGGTAGATCATTTGGCTGCATTTCCTGATGGTGGCAGGGTTCCCTTTTATCACCAATGTGCCTCCCATCCTCTGACTTATGAAAAAAGGAGCAGCAGTAATAGTGGATGTCTGAGTAACTCGTTTTTTCAACCAGAGTGGACAGGCTTGGCTGCAGCACTACTCTTCACTGACTACATGTGATCCAGGGCTGGTGTGAACACTCTTAAAAGCGAGGACCCAATGGACAATTGGGTGTCAATACTGGACCATTGGTGGAAGCTTGCACAGTAAGCACTAGCATTTCTGGCTGTGCTGTGTGCTCTTTGAGAGGGCCTTTAGAGCAGCAGGAAAGACAAATCCACTTGTCCCCTGAAACTATGGACCAGCTAATGTCACGCCTCCAAAAATGATATCTGCCAATATTACCAACTCCTGTCACCTCTCCTGGTCTGATCTAGTGCTACAAAATTTTACAACAGCTGGACCTTAGCTGTCATATTTTCAATGCTGGGTATAGGGCAAATCTTGCTTTTGTGTCTCCATGTTTGCAGCCTATGCTGGAGCTCCTGCACTGTAAAGGTGCCACACAATGTTCCCACAGTTGGACCTCAGCTGTCAAATTTGTAATGTTTGTTGCAGGGTAAATCCTGCTTTCTGCCTGTTCAGATAATACATTATAATGTTTATGTCAAGATAAAACCTGCCTGGTCTCTCCTCTTACATTGCTGCCTAACAAGGCTGTTTACATACTGTACAGCTACTGTACACTATTCTTGGCTTTTGTCTCTCAAATAATATAATATATAATATAGTACTAGTGAGGATTCCTTGAACTATTGGGTGTCCAGGCTGGACCACTGGATGGGTCGTGCACAGTATGCAAAAAATCTAAACGTTAAAATATGCAAAAATGCTGCAAAACACTGCAAAACTCGCACTTTTAACATGGCCTTCTACAGCACTGATGGCCACAAATTTGCATCACTGATGGGCATGGGCACAGATTGATGTCACTGATGGGCACAGATTGGTGTCACTGATGGGCACAGATTGGCATCACAAATGATCAATGATTGGCATCACTGCTGGGCACAGCATTTTACAGCTAAAGCTACTGGTGTTTTTATAAGGTCCAATGTGTTTTTATAAGGTCCAATGTGCTCTGCTGCTAAACTGATGATGGCCAGGGAACTTGTGTTTAAATGCTGGGAGTTTCAGCTGGAAGGATTACTTTGCACCCACAATAAGGCCTTAAACCACTTCAATACTGGGCACTTTTACCCCCTTCCTGTCCAGGCCAATTTTCAGCTTTCAGCTAGGCAACACTGTAGCCAAATTACATTTTTATCATTTTTTTCACACAAATAGAGCTTTCTTTTGGTGGCATTTAATCACCACTGGGTTTTTATTTTTTGCAAAAAAAAAGAAAAAAGGCAGAAAATTTACAGATTTGTGTCACTGATAGGCACAGATTGGCATCACAAATGGTCACTGACTGGTATCACTGCTGAGCACGGCATTCTACAGCCTTCATTCTATGGTATTCTATGCATTAAGGTGAAAAACCTTCTGTAGTTCTGCAGCCCCCCCCCCCCCCAGTGCCCCCGTTTTACTTACCTGAACCTGGTTTTCTTGTCCCCGGGGATGAGCATACCAGCTCTAGCTGATGTCTCATGTACTTATTGGATAGATTGATAGAAGCGCAGCCATTGGCTTCCGCTGCTGTTAATCTAATCCAAGGACGCAGGCGCCGGGGTGGAGCTGAGTCCTGCTTTCTGTGTCAATAGACGCAGAAGCAGGACTCGGGAGCGCCCCCGCACGGGTGTCCTATAGTTGAGCGTTTCTCCGACTGGTCACTCAATGCAAGGAGGAGCTATTAGCGCCGCTGAGGGACCCCAGGAGAGGTGGATCAGGGCCACTCTGTGCAAAACAAACTGCACGGCGGAGCTAAGTATGACATGTTTGTTATTTAAAAAAAAAACACGAGGGTTTAGTAACCCTTTAAGTGCTGGGAGTTTCAGCTGGCAGGATTACTTTGCACCCACAATAAGGTCTTAAACCACTTCAATACCGGGCACTTTTACCCCTTCCTTCCCAGGCCAATTTTCAGCCTTCAGCGCTGCCGCACTTTGAATGACAATTGTGCAGTTAGGCAACACTGTAGCCAAATACAATTTTCAAAATTTCACACAAATAGAGCTTTCTTTTGTAATCACCACTGGGTTTTTAATTTTTGCTAAATAAACAAAAAAATACAGAACAATATGAAAAAATTAGTTTTTCTTCGTTTCTGTTATAAAATTTTGCAAATAAAAAAATCTTTCTTCATAAATTTATGTAAAAATGTATTCTGCTACATTTTTTTTGGGTGAAAATAACCCAAATCAGTGTATATTATTTAGTCTGTAGGAGAGTTATAGCTATGGTATATATCTAAAAATAAATTAATCCTGATGCACTAATGGCCTATCCCATTTCTCAAAGCCCGAAAATTACAGGGCAGTAAAAATATCCCCCAAATGACCCTTTTTTGGAAAATTAGACAGTCCAAGGTATTTAGTAAGAGGCATGGTGAACTTTTTGAAGTTGTATATGTTTGTCACAATGTTTTGGAAAATTAATAAATGAAAAAAATAATTTTTTCGCGATTTTGTTTTTTACATACTGTCACCAGTGCAGTACAGTGTTAGCATATAATGGGTGTGGCTGTGATTAGGGAGAATGACTGGTGACAGTATGTACACATTTTTTTTTCCTTTTTTATTATTTTTTTCCTTTTTTTTAGGTTTTTTTTTAACACATGACCAGAGCAATACAGTGTTACCATAGTAACAATGTACGACTCTTGGGAAGTAATCAGGATTTTATTTTTACACAATATGATTGTTTACACGGGTGAATTTCACTGGTATAAGCAACCATTTTTATGGAACAAAGCTAATTCATTAAGTGTGTTTTGTTGTGATTAGCTGTGACTGGCCACAACTAATCACATGGTACTGTAAAGGAAATTTGTAAATTCTGTATAAAATTGTATTCTATTTTATATGCTTTGCCTTAGTATTGTACACAGCACTCATTGTGCACACAGCATTAATAATGTTTTAATTCTTTCAAGTCCTGATTAGAATTTAGCCTGCCTATGTTACACCCCTTATTACCATAAAAGTACAATTGTAATATTAATGTGATACCTACGTAATCATGTGTATTAAAAACTTCTATTGCGTTAAATAAACAGAACAGTTAGTTTGGGAAGATGCTGAGTGTATCTTTTTGTGTCTGTTCCCTACTGCTGCAGTTATTATTAATTTTGAACCACTAATCAATATGAGGATAGGCGTTTCCTATCTATAGCATTTCCAGAACAGCACAGATGGGCTGTGATTGGCCCTGACTGTGTCATGTGATCACTGTGACCAATCACAGCTAGCAACAAAATTATACACAATGAAAGGAAGCCATCCATTCTCTACAATTGTCATGTGATCTGCTGTGTTTAGTCACAGCTATTACATGGTACCAGCAGCAGGCTGGTACAATGATCAGTCATTGGCTGGCGGACACATCCAGTGACAGATCGTGGCACAGCACAGCACGTTCCAGGAGGACATCATATGATGTCTACCTGGATCAACGGAAGTCATGCCCAGCCATCATTTTGCTATAGGTTAAAGTGGTTGTATACCGATTTAAAAAAACATTTTTGGGTTATCTGCCTGCAAGACAAAGTCATAATGAGCTAGTATGACTAGCATACTAGCTCATTATGCATCACTTACCTTAGATCGGGGCCCCCGACGCTGTGTTCTTCTCCCCCTCCGGCTGCATCCATAGCTAAACAGATACCCTTCCGGGTAACGCCGCTCCAGCCAATCACAGCGCCGCTACGGCGCTGTGATTGGCCAGAGCGGCGAGGACGTCGCTCCGCGCATGCGCGCGGGACACTTCAACTGCGGTGAGCCGCAGTTGAAGATGGGGATTAACCCTGTAAATGCACCGTTGTCTACGGCGCGCATGTGCCGTAGACAACGTTGTAAAACGTTCTTTTCAAATATCTCCTAAACCGTGCAGGTTTAGGAGATATTTCTTGTACCTACAGGTAAGCCTTAATCTAGGCTTACCTGTAGGTGCAAGTTGAATTTTAGGGTATACAACCACTTTAAAGTCCCTTCTCTGTGAGGGAAGGGGGGGGGTGTAACAGCCCTGTATGGAAGGCTCTATGGGGGTCCCTGTCAGGCAGGCTGTATGGGGCCCCACAATTTCTAATCGAAGCCTCAAATACATATATAAATAGACCCCCTAAGTGTCTAAATATATGGAAGCACCATTTCAGCAAAATAAAATGACCTGAAGAAATATCATGGTTATCTGCACATACTGTACATTATGCACATCCTTTTAACACTGTCTACATCTAAATTATTTTCAAGCATGTTAAAATTCCATTTATTATTTATAGCAAAACCTATTTTTTTTTACAGCCACAATAGATCAGTCATCAATAAAATGAAGGTTCAATTTTCTGTTCAGCTACATGTACAGTACGTTGGGAATATCTTACTGTGGACATAGATGGAACGTTTCCATAAACAAAATGTTTTGATGCCAAGCATTTCTTCTGATTGCCATTTGGCAGACTCATGAGTTTTTTTATTTTTGAAACAATACCAGCTCAGGTCCCCTTTGGTGGCTGAAACACATGACTCGTGTTTGTTGTGCTTTGGGGGATGATGACGGGGGGAGTGGGCTGTAGTACGAGGGCTGCCTCAGTCATTTTCAAAATCAATACTTGCTCTCTGAGCATGGGATAATTTAGAGAACATAACTCAGAAATCTGCTATTCAGCATGCATCCTCCATCAGAGAGAGGGTTTCATGTAGAAGACACACACACACACACACACATATATGAAAGTATTGCACATAGAGCTAAAATACTTTAACTGGTGAATTTCATTATACTTGGAATAACTTACACAGTTTCTCTGACTACATATTATTCCAGAATTTTGCAGTTTTTCTGAATAACCATAACAGTATAATGGATTTCCCAAAATAAATGCAGAAAAAAAAAAGCATTACAAATATTGCACATACATACATTTCAAAAGGACGAGCTAATCCAAAGACATGCAGGTAGGTTTATTGGCTTCTGTCCAAAAAATTGGCCCTAGTATATGAATGGGGACCTTGGATTGTGGGCTCCTTGAGGGTAGGGACTGATGTGAGTGTGCAATGTACAGGGATGGGGACAATTGTAGACACTCACTCAGGTTGAACTGGATGGACTGATGTCTTTATTCAACCTTACTAACTATGAAACTATGAAATTGACTCATTAAAACATGGAAATAAATGAAAAAAACAAA